>NDGM011116148.1:0-13047 GCA_002564305.1 Octomys mimax
TGGGTCTTTCTCCTACTACTGTAGCCAATGTCC
The DNA here is from genome assembly GCA_002564305.1 of Octomys mimax. NCBI lineage: Eukaryota > Metazoa > Chordata > Mammalia > Rodentia > Octodontidae > Octomys > Octomys mimax. The sequence goes on from NDGM011116148.1 coordinate 34, forward strand.
CAGCATTCCCTAGGTCTTTCTCCCACTACTATAGCCAATGTTCCAGAATTCCCTGGGTCTTTCTCCTACTACTGTAGCCCATGTCCCAGCATTCCCTGGGTCTTTCTCCTACTACTGTAACCAATGTCCCAGCATTCCCTGGGTCTTTCTCCCATTACTGTAGCCAATGTTACAGAATTCCCTGGGTCTTTCTCTTACTATTGTAGCCCATGTCCCAGCATTCCCTGGGTCTTTCTCCTACTACTGTAGCCAATGTCCCAGCATTCCCTGGGTCTTTCTCCCACTACTGTAGCCAATGTTCCAGAATTCCCTGGGTCTTTCTACTTAGCAACACAGCACGATACAGTCAAGGAACCTAGGGATGCCAATATCTCCCCTATTTTGTACAGTGGCAAGTAAAGAGTACAAATCAAAGGATTCCAGAACCATTTAGTGCAGTCTTTATCACTCATGGTTACAGAAGCCTAAGTTCACATTGATAATTACAAAGTCAGATACTTAATGTAAAAACCACAACTACAACCCAGGCTTCTTTACTTTCCAGTAAGTACTCTTTTTACTGTACAAAACCACCTGTTTGGCCTGGAAACCCTAGCACATTTTTTTTTAGTAACTCTTAAATAGCTTATAGTCTTTTGGACGGCATGATTTGGGATTAAACCTCAGATGCATTGCTTCCCATTTGAGTGGAATTTGGCTAGATGATTTAACCTTTGTAAGCCTCGGAATCTGAGTACACAAAATGAGGATAAAACCTGCCTCATGAAACTTGGGTGATTATTAAGGAAATGATTATGAGAATTCTTAGTACAAATGTAAATGATTAAAGCACCGTGTTCAGAATACATTAAAGCACTTCTTTTCTCAGTGCTGTTCATGTGTACTGCCACTGTTTATGTTCTGGAGTTCTTGGAGAAGGAAAAGAAAGAAGAAGACAAGAAGAGAAAAAGGAAAATTAAAAGACAAAAAAGGTGCTACAACAAAAGTTCATATTTAGGATGAATAATAAATCCTGCAAATTTTATCTTCATTCTACACTTGAAAAGGCAAAGGTACAAATGAATTCCTCCTTCTTAGGCTAAACCTTCCCAGTCTCTCTGGCAGGAGAGCTAGCCTCATGCTATTGGAATTTGTGTATCAGCTCAGCAAGTGTGGGGTGGGCTTTCATGAAAAACAAAGAAAGCATTTAACTTCTACAGTAGAAGAATTATTTGGAACCTGGCAGACTGCTACTCGATATTTCATCTCTATACAGAAAATTAGATACCGTTTAGGAAAAAGATGAAAGACTTCTCTGGTTCAGAGCATAGAGACATCTATCATAGTCACAAATAACTGAAGTGTATCTCCAATGGATTTTTTAAAGGTCTGAATGAAATATAATTCCACTTCACTCTATGTCTGAGGAAAGATAAAGAAAGGCTAGAGATAAAAGCCAACCCTGAAATTCTATTTGAAATAGAGAATATTTAAAAACATATCTGTTGCATAAAGGTAAGTTAACATTCCTCTGGGGTCATTCTGACACTCATGTAACCTATTTTCAGGTGACCTTTCTCATGCAATTACCTTCTTAGCTTAATAGATACACTAGCAAAATGAGGCAAATAGATTGGATACAGTAAGTGTGCTTTTTATTTTTTGTACATTTTTGTACAGAAAATGCCAACCTAGAAATAGTCAAGATTGAACTAGAGATAGTTATACAAGTTCTAGCCTTAGCTAGGACTGAGGCATTAAAGGAAGTGGTCATGAATTAGGAATCAAAGGTGGAGTTAAGGACTTTCATTTCCAAGAAATCATCCCTCAAGGGTCTTTTAAGTACATAGCTGGAAAATAATCGAAAGGCATGCATTAACTTCTGAGAACTTCAGGATTTATTTACTTCTATAGAAGCCTTTCCTAGTAAAATTTTAAATGGGTATTAACTAGGCAATGTCCCTCATTCAGATGTTCTAAACTGCAGTATCTAAACCATGACCAAAACATTTAGCAAGTGACATTTGACTTCCAGTTGTTTTCATGTTGAAAAATATCCCTGTCTAAGCAGGTTTGGCAAAGAATATGGACCTTGACATTTTCAAAACTAAAGCATTTTAACACTCTTTCTACACCCTAATTGCCATGAAGTCATAGTCTATGTAATTGCCATCTTAGGGTAAAAAAAAGGTCATCCTTTTCTCAGAATAATAAAAATTTAATAATAAACATAGAATTAATAGGATTGTACTTAGGGTTCAAGCTCACTAAAAAAAACCATGAAAATTAAACATTCACACCGAATTTTCTGGGAAAATGTCAAGGGACTGAAATAAAAGACAGATGAAACTTGGTTTTGGCTAGTAAGTTGACAAATCTAAAAAGGAGCTTCAACAGCTTGGAAAGCTTCAGTCTAGCCTCAAAGAAGGGTAATCATGTTCCAAACATAAAAATGTTCATGTTTCATAGGAATGGGAGAGATTTTCATTCTGTATACTTCAAGGACCACTGAATGACTCAAAAGAATAACACTAGAAAAGTGCAATTAATAAAAGAAATGATGTTTTCAGTCCTCCTTTATCCTATCACAGCACTGTTTTAGGCCAAATTAAAAATTGACATCTAAAGCACAGTTGTGGGCTGGGGAGGTAGCTCGACTGTGTGTCTGTCTGGCAAGCTTGAGTTCCAGGGTGAAATCCCTGGTACCACATGACATGCCGACAACACGCCTTGCCAGTCACTGAAACCAGGCATCACAGTGCATACCTGTAATCCCAGAGGTAGGGAGGCTGATAGAGGAGGCTCACTATGAATCTGAACTGCATAGTGAGACCTCATACCAAATAAATAAATCTTTTTAAAAACCTTATTAAAGGGCAGTTGAATAGCAGACAATTTCTGAGATAGGTTATTGTAAGCTGGGAGATGTTAGCCTAAAAAAAAGTCTTTAGAAATGAAAGTTCTTTGGGTGTTAAAACAGCCCAATCATTCAGTCATGATTAGTATTGGCCTACAAGGCAAAATAAACCACCTAAATTTCTGCTGAAAAAAAGAACTAATTCTATAAGCTGAAAAACAGTACTACAAATGGTAAAAAATACAAGTCATGGACGTGTACAGAGACCTTGAAGCAAGATCATTCTGTGGGCACGCTTGGAGGACACAATTCAGTCAACCAAAAGGAGTAAAGGAGGGGGAAAAAAGCTTAATTAAAAACCTTGAAGTCATTCATCTTAAGTGAAAATTGCATATCGGAGGCAGTGGTGGAAATGAGAAATGGAGAAAACTCGGATGTGTTTTGGTGGCCTGTTCATTCATTTCAACAGCTAATGGACTGGAGATGAGGTTTTGTTAAAAGAGAAGAATATGGACTATGCTCTAAATTTTGCCAGAACCACTAAATGCTATTTTGTGCATAAAATTCTGACAAGTCAATGGTTCAACAATTATGCTCACTAGTATAGGCATAGCTGTGAAGTACAGATATTTTCCCTTTTTATGATACAGTTATTTTTTTTCCAAGAGAATCAAACTCATAGATCCAAACTTTAATCCAAGAAGTAGATTAGAGCAAAACTTTCCATCCTCTTATCTCTTTATCTTTAGGCTACTCTGCTGGTTGTCTGCCTGTTACAAAGCTATTATGTGAAATTTATATTTGTCATGTCCTGGCTTGTACTTTTTGCATAATTGGCTGATATGAAGGGGAAAAGAAACATTTTTTGTTTTTGCTCTACGTTCATGAAAGAGGGTCCTGCAACAAAGAAGAGATTACAAGAGAAAAGCATCCATGTGCATTTAACATACATGTTACATGACCCAGAAGCTTTCATAGGCACTACAAAATATGACAGAGCAGACAAAGGTTTGCTATTTCATGATAGCTTTGATGGAGATTGGACAGGCCTAGAGGCATACCTAGGATAAGTGCGTGATCTAGTGGTGATAAACTCGGAGACAGCAGGGACTGGTTGTTCTGATTCCTCTCAGTATCCTCTTGCTGCAGCTGCTTTCTTTGTGAGAGGGAGGGAACCTCTTGAAGAAGAGTCTTGTGATCAGCTTGGGAGGAGATGAGAAAACGCTTCCTAAGTTGGAAGGTTGCTTTAGGCAAGACAGGAGAATAAGTAACCTTCCTTCATGTCCTGTTCTCTCAAATGCCAAGGTGCTTTGCATAGAGGTAGGACACGCTACACCTCAACACACACACACACACACACACACACACACACACATATACATATACATATATATATATATGACACTCTAAAATATCATAATATCTTAATTTGCCTTACTTGGAACTTTGAAAAAAGTTAAAACTAGTGTTCTCAATATTGTCTTTACTTAATATTTTGTTACTAAGATTCATCAATATTGCATTGATTAGTCATTCTTTTTTTTTTTTTTTTTTTGTGGAACTGGTATTCAACTCAGGCCCTTGTGCTTGCCAGGCAAGGGCTTATTCTACTTTCTACTGAACCATCTCCCAGGCCCTAGTCATTTATTTTTACTGAAGTATGATATTCCATTTGATAAGACAATTTATGAACTTTTCTATTGACACATATTTGGACTAGTGGCAGATTTTTCATTTGCTATTTTTAGAGGGATGATATGGATGACATATTTATTTATATCTATATTTGTCTCTCTAATGTTTTCTTTCACATATACAGAGTCTTGTTTGGTATACCTTTGCTATTCAATTATTATATCATTGAGCACACAGGTGTCACCTGGGAGGGCACTAAACACCTGATGCCTGTCCATCCCCTGAGAAAGGCATGTGGCAATGTCTCTGGCCAATGTGTTTGTAAATTAGGCCTTGAAACTCACCTTAGAATAGTAATTGCTTGATTAGGGGTATAAGAACTTTCAATTTTATAAGGTAGTGACAATTAAACAATTGTACTCATTCATACCACACAGGAATGTTTATAATTCCTTCAGTCCTTTAAGTGATGACAGTTATAAATATTTGGCAATTGAATAAGCAAAAATGGTATAATTTTTGTAGAATTAGTAAATACTCATTTATTTTTCATTTTATGTAATTTGTACCGGGTCTCACTACACTGGTCAGGCTAATATCAATCCACCTGTTTTTAGCCTTCCAAGAGTTGGGATTACAGAAACACACCACCACACTCAGTCTCAATTGCCTTCTCAGTGCATCCGGGGAGCAGGGCAAGCATGGTTTTTGGTTCTCAGGATCAAACCCCAGTCCTTGTGCTCTGCCTAAGCAGGTGTTTTAGTCCACTGAGCTATCTGGTCAGCCCGGTTTTTGTTAATTCTAAAATTGGAACATTTAACTTCCTACTAGTCGTCATCAGTAATCTTCAGTAGATCATATGTTATAAATTTCTTCAATTTATGTTTTCTTCATTCTGTTTCTTTTATAATAATTTGAAGCTTTTTTTTTTTGGGCTGGCTTGGGCTGCTTTAAGGGCAGGTCTGATGTGGCATGTGGAGCTGAGGATCAAAACACAGTCCCTTGTGCCTGACTGGGTTTGCCCAAGTAGGCACTTAAACAATTGAGCTAACCAACAAGTTTTGAGGGATAGAAACTTTCAGTAATAATGTAATAAAATTCATTAATGTAACCAGGGTTATAGCTCAGTGGTACAGTGCCTTCTTGGCAAGTGCAGAGTCCTGAGTTTGATTTCTGGTAACAAAAATATTAATTAATGTCTTCCTTCACCAAGTAAAGAAATCAGTCTGGACTATAACAGAAATATGTTCACTTGTTTCTTCCAAATATTTCAATGTTTTATATTTTATATTTCAGTTCTGTGGGAGATATATTTTTGTGTGAGAGACAGAGTAGGCATTCAAGAGTATCCTATATTCTCACAGGTTGTATTTTATGTTATTTTTATTGACTAGTTCCAACACTTACTTGTGACATGCAGTGGCTTGCCTGGAATGACAAGGCAGTGTTTTACCTGAGTGAAATACAGTAGTAGATTTTCTTGTCTACATTTCTAAATAATATTTGTATTTGTTGACAGTAGCACCTCAACTGAATTACTACAAGGCTTAGCTTAGGTTTTTTGGGTTTTTTTTATTCTTCAGCTAACATAGAAGAAATGGTTTGTTGCATGTGTTTTTCACTCAGCCAAAAGCAAGAACAGAAGTAGTGCAGAATACCACAGGTCCAGGGCAAAAATCCAGGGCACTGCTTAGTTAGAATCAGAGGGATCTCTCTTTCAGGTGGTCTTGGCAATCAGATGGCAATGAAGTTCTAATCCATTGAGACATTCTAGACAGCATGCAGTCTAAAACTTGAACAAGGGTTGTCAGCATCCAGCATTCTTTATTTCTGCTCTCTGAGCTCCAGGGGTGTATGAGCTATTTTACTTGATCTTCTGTCTCATCTTTATTCTTTTATGCTTCAGTCTGTGCATTCATGTCTTCCTCCACTTGGCTCTCATGGCACAGAGGTTTCTAAGAAGAGAGTGTTAAAGATGAGAGACTACAAGACTTAGGTTTTAAAGGAGGAAAAGTCCTCCACTATTAATCATCAGGTGTGTTTTGGTTATTTTCATTCTTGTCTTTCCATATAAATTTAGAATCAGTTAATCATGTAGTGTAACTATACAGAATATCTCTTTTCTTTTTCTTCCACATTTTGGTTTCTTCTAGTGTTTCCCTTGGCAAACCCATGCAGGTAGAGGGATCTATGAGTTATAGTTTACAAACTCCCATACCCACCACCAAAAAATATAATCCACAGGATGTATTGCATGGACATGCAAGGTCTGCAACAGTGGCCAGATGCATTTTACAGAGTGAAGGATCTAATCTCTTCCTAGAATCTGGAAGCCTCAGCCAAGAGGATCAATGGACAGTCAATCTGAAGCTGGAAACCAGGAAGGTCCCCAGAGACTCACTGGAGTGCTTGAAAGGTCACAGAAGCTAAAATCCGCAGTCCACAGGCAATGCTGGCAGCTACAGAGGCATACACACAAAAGGAATAAAGCTCTCCTGCCCAAGTCACTGTCCTTCTCCCATTTCATGCTAGAGCTGGTAGATGGTGCCACCCACAGCCAAATTGGGTCTTACTTCTGTTGCAAACCTCTTGGCCCATCACCCTGGAGACTGTCCTGCAGATACTCCCAGAAATGGGCTGGATTGGTCTGTTAGGCGTCCCTTATTCCAGTCAAATTGACAGTCACAAATTAGCCATTGTGTTGGCTTTTCATCTGAGATTCAGTAGATAAATAAATGACACAATTTTTATTATTTCTTATAATATCGTTATAGAGTCTTTTGTGTGTTCTGTGTGGACAATCGCATGATGTACAAAACTTTGAGATCTTATTTCCTTCTCTTCTTATTAAAGCCTACTTATTTTTCTTACTTTTTAGGCTCCAGCATCAAGAAATATGATGAGTTGTGAACTGCAAGGGCTTGGGGTTCGCTGTCCCATGGCCTGTCACTGTTGGCTATGTGGCCTCTTTCTGTTCATTGTGTATCCTGGCTTCCCCAAATTCCTGTGCTTTCCATTAAGCTTTCAGCTTTACCATCATGCTTCATATGTCACTCTCAAAGGGAGACCTGGCTGTCATTTTGACTTTGTGACATGTTTGCCTGGCTTCCCAAGTCCTCCTTTGAAATCTGAATGACAACCTTCATGATGCCACGATTCTTACAATATGTAAGCTGGAAAACCATGATTATTGGGATGACACCAAGATCTGCTACTAGTGTTGACTAGGTAAATTAAAGTGTACAAAGTAGGAAACATCAGAGAAGTGAATGTTTCAAACCCTTTTCATTTTAGAAAATGGATCAACATACTATTTTTTTTCTAAGCTAATTGTGCATGGTAAAATTTTCAAACAATAAAGTGTATAAAATATTAAACACGAATAGAGTTTTGAAAATTAGACTGAAAAAATAAACACATGTTCACCAAATAAATAAAAAAGTAAAGACAATGAAGAAGAGAGAGAAAAAAATAGTATAAATAGCCTAAAACAGAGCTTGTGCTGCAGAGCTATCTCCTCAGCTCCCTCGTAAGTGTTTTTAATCCAGTTAAGTCAACAATTACATTTACCATCATATTTCTGTCTCTTATCAAATTGACACCCAACCACATCTTAATAACTATCCTTCAATTCAAAATCAGCACAATAACGAAGTCGTAGTTCCACCTAAGGCTATAAAATTATCTTACCTACAACAGAAAGAAAATTGATGTCTTCCCTCAAAATCAATAATTCCAGCATTGCTCAAGACTCCAAGTCCAAATATTCCCTGAAACCCAAGACCATTATTATTTTTAAACTCATTTTGAAAAATAAATCTCAAGAGTAAACACCCTCACCCCCAAAGAGATGGATAACATAATAGAAAGGAAGTGAACAAAATCAAGACCAAAACCAGCAGGAGAAACATCAGATCCTGTAGCCACAAGCAAATGAAAGTCCAGCTCCTGCCTGAGAAACACAAGGTCCTGAGTTTAATCTGAGATATCATTTAAAAAAAAAACACTTTAGGTGTGTCCTAGTGGGTCATGGTGGTCATGGTGTGACCTGGGATACTATATTGTGTTGACAACACTTCTTCTGTGGCTCTGTGCTTGCTTTCTGCTCCTTGGTGCCAAGAGTTCATCATCCATGCCCTTCTATTATGATATTTCTGCTTTGGAGCCAGCTGACTCTGGAACACATCTCAGAACTCATAAACCAAAGTAAACTGTTCTCCTCTAAGTTGACTTCCTCAGGCCTTTGGTCAAAGAGACCAAAAGCTGATTAATAGTCTGTAAGTAGATCAATAAAAATATTTCCAACTGCTTGTGTCTTCATTTCATTTCTTTGATGTTATTTTGTTTACAGCACACTGTATAACTTTGCCCCTTCAACATCTTCCAGATCATGAATACTTTCTCTAAGTGCAGGGTCATATGCTAATTCTGTGATGAACATATAAAATAATTGTCAAAACAATTTCTGATTGAGTGTAGCATTACTAGCCTAACATGAAGTTGGAATTTTTTTCACATTCTTGTCAATATTGTCTTTTCTATTTTAATGACTCATATCAATATGAAGAAATATTTCACTGTGGATAACTTTCATTTTCTAGTGCTATTGTTGTTGAGCATTTTTGCATCTGCTTATTTTATATTTCTATATCATCATTGGAGAGGTATATGTTCAAGTTTGCTTTCTGCATATTGTTGGCCTTTAAACATATCTCTTTTGTGTGCAATTGCCTTACAAGTTAAATGATATAGCCACTTCCCTATTCTCTATAATAAGTACTTCCAATTGCCAGTTTACTTTGTGGATGTTATACTTTGAAGCACAAAGATCTTTTTTCAATCAAATTTTATTTTATTTTATATTTTTCTGTATTTTAGGGAAGGGTCTACAGCATGTTCAGGATCTCACTACTAGATCAGACTCCTAGTGATCTGCCTATTTATAGCTGCCCAAGAGCTGGGATTACAGGCATGCCCACCATGCCCAGTGTCAGTTGCCATCTCAGCACACCCCATGGGCAGGGCTGGCATGGCAGGCCCAGGGATCAAACTCCAGACTCCTATGCCTGCTTGCAGGAACTTTACTCTGCTGAGCTATTTGGTTGGCCCTTAAATCAAATTATAAAGGAGTAAAATTTTTCATTGCTCATGTATTTAGGGGCATATACAATGCCCTGTCTTATAATGTATCATCATTAAGATTTATATTTATGTTTTGCTCTAAAGTTTCTATAGTTTTTGCTCTGGCTTTAAATTCTGTGACCTATTTTGAATTCAGTTTTAAATAAATTGTGAGACAGGACCCCAAAATAATTGTTTTCATGAGTGTCTCACTACAAACTCATCTCCATCATGGAATTTTATTGCATTTCATAGGGTATCTTGAATATCATAATATGAAATAAATATGACAACTATACCACTTAGAATATTGAAAATTGAAAATAAATGTCCCCATTTTAGAAATGCTCCCTTGCTAAAAACAAAAAGCACCAAACCAAACAAGAAGCAACCCAATGAAAGTCAATGGCAAAATCTTGATTATATGCATATAGGATTCATTAAAACTTTGATAATTTAATACCTTGCTTAGCACTTTTGACATGCAAATTATATGAGCATTTTAAGTGATCAATCATTAGAAGCAAGACTACTGAATTTAGAAAAGTAACTTGCCAGTGACAGCAGCGATGAAAGGATTTTTGAGAGCCTCATTACAGTAGTTACGTCATGTTAGCAGATCATTGTGTCTCCTAATTTTCCAATTGTGATCCATAATAGAGTATGAAAAGTCAATGGACATATACCGTTGTTCCATGAATTCAAAAATGTCACATAAATGTATGGTGGATTAATTGTCCACAAAAATTTATTGAGGAGAAACTGTGTAGGCATTCATCTGAATCCTAGGGATAAAGCTTGACAGGGAGTAAAGCATTTCTGGAATTCACTTTTAATTATGGTGACACAAATAATACCTACATAACACACATACATAACATATTATATATAAGGTCAGATTTTAATGTCTATTAGAAAAAAACACCAACAAATGGAACTAAAGCAGCATGAATGCAAGGGAGCAATGAGGGTAGCTCTTTAGTTTTTGACTAGGAAGGTCTTCTGTAGCAGATTGTTTTAAATAATGATAAGAATTCAATGAAAAAAGAGCCATATTTAGTGCTGAGGCATAAGTGGAGGTGAATAAAAAGGTACCTGGAAGAATAATACATTTGGCAAATGAAAGAGGCAGTGCAAAAGCCCATTGTATTTGGAAAGAAGTGAGCAAGTAGAATGGATGGGGAGCATGACCCTGCAGGTCATGGGAAAGTCTTCAAGTGTTAAATTCAAGCACAAGGTGTCTCTAGTATTTAAATGAGACAGGCATGATCTGAGCAATGCTTTTCAAGGTCTACCCTGCCTTTATGTGAGGGTAAATGGAAGGACTGGTCTCTTGAATCCACTTTGAAGTCATTTCATAGATTACAATATTAACATAAGAAAGATGATGGCAGCTTAAGGCAGCAGTGACACTTGGATACATGTTGAAAATCTAGCCACAAGGTTTGTTTACATATAACATATGAGTTAATAGGTTGATATCCTTTTACCTAGTGTTCCAAGGGCATTGGATATTCTAATAAAAATGGATTTAATACAACAAGAATACCAAGGCTCAATACATCTATTCAGTACAACACTATCTGTCTTGTCCAGAACAATTATATTTTGGATAAAGCATCCACATTCAGAAGGAAGAAGTAAAAATGTATGTTTGTAAATGGCACCACTTCATGTACAAAACCTTAAAGCTTCCCCTAAAAATCTGTTAGAAAAAATAAACAAATTCAATAAAGTGCAAGGACACAAAATTCAACACACAAAACTAAGTGGCACCTATATTCTCTAAGGTACAAAAAAAGAAATCAAGAAAACTATTACTTACAATAATTTTAAAATAACATATTTATTGTTAGTGCATTAATAAATTCAACCAAGGAAGTGAAAGATCAAAAAGTATAAATATAAACTAAATGTAAAAAGAAAGAAGTAAATGGAAAGATATCACTTAATCGAGGGTCAGATGCCTCAATATTGCTAAAATATCGATTCTTCCAAAATCTGTCCCATAGTTTAGAGGAGCCATATCAAAATTTCAAAGTCTATTTTTCATTTCCATAGAAAAAATGTCCTAAACACGCCTAAGCTATCATAAATATTGCTTCAATTCTTTCCATGACACAAGGGAGTGAACACACAGCCTTTGCACTGAGCTAAATTCTCAGTGACTTTTTATATTTTTCAGTTTTGAGAGAGGCATATACTAAGTCACCAGGCTGCTCCTGAACTGGATAGCCTCCTGCCTCAGCCTCCCAGAGTACTGGAATTATAGGTGTAAGTCACCATGTCCAGCTCTGCTCTATTAAATTTGGACAAAGATGCCACAATCAATTTTTCAATAAAACTGGAAAAACATTAATGAAAAAAATGCACAGGTTAAAGTACTGTGTAAAGAGTTCTTAATGGAGCTTCAAATTCTGATAAATAATTTGTTTTAATATTTATTATATTCATTTATATACTTCTTAAAATATAGCATCTCTATTTAGTCCATCCTGGAATTGAACTGTCAACCATCTGGCTTCAGCCTCTTGAGTGCAGGGATTACTGTTATTCACCACAATATCAGGGTATTTGTTTGTATTTCTGGAATAAACAATTTTATGTTTTTGTAATAAAAGTCATTAATTTCATCTGCTGAGGCTCAGTGGAGTCACTTTGCTGATATTTGGATGATGAGCGTGTTTTCAAGTACCAGAGCTATAAAGGGATTGTGGAGAGAACGGGCAGAGTTGTCATAGATAACAGCACAAAACTAATTGCAAACCCTTCAACATTTCAGCATCATACACGACAAGGCCTGGCAAGACCTCTCAAGTGGTGAAGCTACAGAGCTAACAAGGGACCGCACGGGAAAGGGCCGTTCATGCCTGAGGCGCCTTGTTTGCTCCTCTGATGAGCCTGGGTCACAAACAGAAAAGAACGGTGTATTTGTGGGTAGATTAAATAAGAGATAATCACACGGCGTCATGTGTCTGACTTGCAAAGAAGAAACTCCACAGTTGTCAGATAAATACCAAAGGTACAGCTCTACTTTTACTTTTTAAAAAAATGGTATATATGAAAAAGGGGAGATTTCTTCCATGGAAGCAGGCTCTAAATAAGCAACTAAAGTTAATAGATTGCTGCTTCTATTTTCTTAGTATTCAGGGTTAGGAGCAGCTCACATACTAGGAAATAATTTGATAGCAATGTGAGTGAAGTTAGGCAAAACTGAATAATCTTCAGAAATCTACATGAAGATTGAACAATTCTAGAAAGACAACAGTGGCAGTGAGATTAAAAGAGGATTATTCAAAATGTAATCCAAAACAGGACAGCCAAGACTGGAATATTTTATTTTATTTATTTTTTTTAAACATTTATTTATTTTATTTTAGAGGGAGAGAGCGAGCGAGAGAGAGAGAGAGAGAGAGAGAGAG
>NDGM011116163.1:8952-19579 GCA_002564305.1 Octomys mimax
CCACCATCGTGGTCGTGTCCTGGAGTCAGCTGACTCCGGACTGAAGCCTCGGAAGCCAGGAGCCCACATGAGCCCTGCCTCCAGCGAGCCGTGCAGTCAGGCACTTTGGTCCTAGTGGTTACCTGCTGGTCCGCACCAACACAGAAGTGGGGTCATTGCTGTGACTGTTCCTGACTACGTGGCTCAGAAAGCTTTAGTGTGGTTTTTGGGCAGAGTTTGGTGGGGTCTGGAGATTCAGGCTACGGGAAGACTGTCAGCGTTGCTACAGCACAGAGGTAACTGGGCCAGCTGCGGCTGGCTAGCAGGGCCTTGCTCCCTTTGGTTCTCGCTGATGCTCCTGCCAGGGACAACCCTGTGCCTGCTGATCCTGAGTCTGGGCTTCTGCACATGCCTTTGTTCTGACCTAAGGACCTACTTTCAGGGTTATTTCTGGTCCTTGAACATAACTGTGAAGACGAGGCAAGATGACGTGCGTAGGTACTGTCGTCCTGTGAAAGCTATGGCCACTAAGTGGGGCAGTCTCCACCTCCCACAGGTCTCTGCTTTCATGGTGACAAGAAGGGGAGAAGATTGCGATTCACCTGCCGTCTTGGCTGGTTAGGTTTGGAAGGATTTTAAGTGGTCTACTTCTTTAGTAAACTTCATTAAACTACTTAAAGAGGACATGTCACTCCAATAGTGCCTGAATTTACACAACAGAACCTGAGGTTTCTTGCCTGATTCCAGCAAAATTGGGCATGCTGTCATGACCGGGCACTGATATTCCCATAGCAGCCGCCAGCTGCCTGCGAAAGCCATGTTAAAAAATCAGAAAGGAAAAGCAGCAGACTGCGCCGGCTGGTTCAGCTCACCCCTCCTGTGAGCCAGTTCCCCCTTTGGGGGTTCTGTGCTCGGAGAAGGTGCTGAGTGCGTGTCTGCTCAGGGCATGGGGTACGTACGTGGAGAGTGTGCAGATGTTCTTCTGCCCAGAGAAGTTCAAGCGGCCGGTGGCAAAGGCCCTGTCCTGGTTCATCATGTCCGACACCTGGGCGGGGAGGTAGTTGGTGGCAGCCATGAACACCTTTCCCATGTAGCCACTCCAGGTGGAAGGCTCTTCTGGGCGGCTGGGGAACAGTGCGGAGACAAGGGTGGGGTCACTGCCAGCCCGGAACCAGCCCGGAACCTGCACATCTGAACGTTCCGGCCGAGCACACCGCAACAGGCAGGGGCTGTGCCTCGGCACAATGTTCTGCCCACTGGGCTCATTATTCTGGCAATCACAAAAGCATGCCAAGGGCCTGTGTGTCCCTCTGAGGAGCCACTGTGAGGCTCGTAAAAGGCTCTCAGTGCTACTGCTTTCTCACATTAAAGAACTCTGATAATTAGTCTGATTGCTAAATTTCTTACGAGGGCAAGAGGAGAGGAATGAGACATAATCAATATCTGGACCCCGTAAAATGAGCTCAGATCTGTTCAGGACTCAAGGAAGGCTAGACAGATGGGTGTGTTAAGGGTCCTGAGCCAGACTGCACGGGCAGCTGGAGGCTGGCCGGCAGATTACGGCACTGAGCCTGAGGCCAGCAGGCTCCTACAGTCGCTATCTCAGTAACTCTCGGGCCCCCTGCTATCCTGCAACTCCCTCCGGAAGCTTCCAGGAGGCGGGATATGATGCTGTGCTGGGAGAGACACCTTCAGCTCTCCGTCCTGCACTGCGGGCAGCACATCGAGGACCAGGGCTGCCGCGTGTGTTATCCACAGGAAACAGGACACCCCACAGGGATGCCACCTGAGCACAGGACCAGGTCCCGATGGGATACACCCTGCACCTCATTTCTTACTGTTGCCAGCCAGCAAGGTGTGCTCTGGACAAACCTCCCTGAGCCTTGACCTCCTCAACCAAAAGTGACTCTTTGGGAGCCGTGTGCCATGGCCCTGGAGCCCTGTGTTCTGGCCTGGGACTCGCAAGGTAGAAAGACAGACACCCAGACCCTGCGCTCATGGTGGATAGCCAGCACATATAAGCAGGAAAATAACCCAGCTATTATGTTCAGTGCCACATGCTGGTGTAGGCAGGAGATACTCCACAGTGGAGGAAGGAGGGCAAGGGTTCTGAGCCTCTTGGTTTCCATGTGTCCTCATTTGGAAAACAGGGATGATCTCAGGCTTGCTGGGAGAACTAAAGGGGTCCAGCCGAGAGCCAGGCATGCAGCAGGTGGCACAGAGGCTGCAGGAGTGTCAGGGGCTCTGGGGTGGCGGCAGCCACGCTCTGCAGGCAGCAGAGGAGCTGTCTCTTCACTCCCAAAGAGAAGCAGAACGAGCACTCTGAGGTTGCATTACGTCATTACGTCCAAGGGAGAGTCTTCAGAGGGCAAACCCAGCAAGAGCATACGGGGCAGACTGGCCCAGCGAGCAGGGCTGAATGAGACCGCACACGAGCACGAGGAGGTTAAAGCCACAGGTAAGGGCGTGGCTAGTGACACAGCACTGGAGAGGAAAATGGGGCCCCATGGTCTGGGACAGAACAGCACCTGTGGGTGGGCTGAGATCACCCTGAAGGACAGGAAGTAACCTGTGGCCAATGGGAGGAAGGGGCGCTCAAGGAGGGTAACACAGGAGGGTAGGACAGAACCCTGAGAGGATGGGACTCAAGCAGGGTCTGGGAGCACTTCCTCCCTGTCAGCCTCGGGGTCACTAGGGCTTGCCTGTGGCACCAGAACAAGGGAAAGCTCCAGAAGACACCAGGGCTAGGCTGCAGAAGCTTCCTGGGGAGCGACAGAATAATCTGGAAAATGGATACAACGTCCGGGGAGTCTGGAGTCAGAAGTTGAGAGCAGAGAAGAGCTCTGGGATGCTTCCTTTGCTTACAGGGATGAGAGTTAGAAGCACTGTGGGGAGATCAGGAAGCAGGAAGAGGGGTATTCCCAAGGTCCCCAGCGCCAACAGGGGACAGGGTTTCCTAGCTTCACAAGCCTGATAACGCAACACAGAAAAGGCAGAAATGGCATGAGAAGCCCTTGGCTTTGGGCGACTCCTTGGAGGGGACCTGGGGTCACAGGGAGGGAGGAGCAGCCAGTGGCTGGGTGACGTCATCTGACGCGCACAGGAACAGGCCAGCACCGCCTCACTCTCATCAGGTAGAAAACATCCTTTCCCTCATGAAAGTCCTATGCCGTGAGAGAAGAACTTCCAGGCCCAGAAGAGGCCCCTCCACCCTCGACTGAGCCCCAGAGGATGTGCTCATGGGCAGCATTGCCAGAGCATCCACTCATGCTACCAGGGGAGCTGGGCAGGGGTGAGGTTTCACTTCCTGGGGACCCCAGGTCAGCTTTGAGTTCAGAGTTTTGTTTTGTTTTCCAGTAATGGGGATCAAACTCAGGACCTTATGCTTGCCAGGAAGGTGATTATGCCGCTGAGCTATCTCCCTGGCCTCAAGGTCAGCTCTGAGCAAGACACTGAACTCTTGGACCTCGGGGCCTTCAGTTACAAACTCCTTCTCTCCATCCTTCCAGAGCAACTACGCTGGGGCCCGAGGGAGGAAGTGAGGCAAAAGCGCTGCCAATTACAAATGAACAAGTGTCATTATCACCCCAGCTCTGCCACCTGCTTCCAGATAGGACTGAGGAAGTCACTAAAATTTCATGTTCTGGGTTTATAAATGACTCCTGGAAAGAAGCATCAAGAGACACAGGTGGGAAAGGACCATGTGTGTGCATGTGTGTATACATGCATGCACACACATGTGCGTGCACACACACACACACACACACACACGGTGTAAGCCACTTGCTGTGCTACCAGAATCAGCGTAGAGACCACAACAGAAGGAAGGGTGACTAAGTGACGCTGCTTTGGACAGTGGCGGGGGCGGGGAGGGCGGGCATGCCACACTGCTCTGAGGCAAGTATCTCCTGTGAACACGGCCACATTCACAGGAGACTCTGAGAAGCTCTGAACTAAAGTGCGCACTCTCCAGCAGGCAGAATTTCTAGGAAGTATTCCATGCCCTGCGCCTCAGGGCAGGATGATAATGAGCTATCAGTGACTATCATCTTATGTAGCCCAAGTGGCCTCTGGCAGGAGATGGTGTGGGTGGGCTCTGTCACAGGTCTACTCTTAACAGAGCACACTGGGCGTGGAGGTGTGTACCTGTAGTCCCAGCTGCCCAGGAAGCTGAGGTAGGAGGATTACAGATTCAAGGCCAGCAGAATAGTGTAGCCAGTCCTCATCTCCAACAAACAACCCCCCAAAAACCAAACCACAAACTTCTCTTGAAGGACAGGTCAGTGGTGGGGCCTGTGCCTAGCACGCATGAGGCCCAGGTTTGGATTGCCTCACTGAAGGCAGAAAGGGGAGGCAGAGGCCAAGTAGGACACACAAGCCAGGAGAAGAAATCAGTGTGGCACTGCCGGCTTGAAGGCCGGGGAGGAATGTGGTAGCCTTTCGGGAGTGTTTCTCCCACTGACAGCCAGCAAGGACACGGTGACCTGACCGCCACATCTGTAGGCACCTGCATCCTTGAAAGTAGTAGTGAGCATGCACCTGGACAGTGATTCTAGCCCTGGGGAACACCACAGGCACTCAGGCACCTCCACTTCAGCACTGCGAACCCTAAGCCTGGCTACTGCTCCAGGTGACAGCAGACTTTGGCACTATCCATGCAGGCTGGCTTTAGGTGCATGCAGAGTGCGAGAGCTGTGGGCCCAGAGGGCTTCCACTCAGATTTTAGGGGCAGGCCTGGCAGGCCAGACAGTGTGTCCCCAAGAGAGAAGTGTGTGAAGCTCTGAGTGCGAAGCCCAAGGTTCAGAGGAGAACCCAGAAATTTGTTGGAACATGGATCGTCTGAGAAAAACTGCAAGGAAGGAGCACAACTGCCTCAAGAGAGAAGCCATGGGAGCTACAGCCACCAGCAGTGCCACAGGGGTGGAGCCACCCACGCCCTTTGGAGTTCACAACTTGCCACGGATTGCTGGGGATGCTGGAAGTACAACTGTGGGATCTAGACTTGTCCTGCTGGATTGTGGTCTTGCTTTGTTCCCAGTCCTTGCTATCCCCATTTGTAAGCCTCGGAATGGAAATGTTCATCTTGTGCTATTTAATATTGAAAGTGTTTGACTTTGATTTGTACAGGGGCTCGCAGCTAAGAGTGTGCCTTGAAACTCAGAGGACACTTCGGACTTGGACTTTTCAGCAATACTGAAACTGTTGGGACTCGCAACTCTTAGAGATGGACTAAATGCCTTTTGCATAAAGGGATGTGCATGAGTCTTTGGGAGGGGTCAGGGGTAGAACGTGATGGTTTGGTCTCGCTGACCCCTCAAACCCTCCTCCAGGTGGGGCTTTTCAGAGGTGGCTGGACCTAGACGGTGTGATACTGGGATTGATTCAAGGTGCAGCTCTAGGATCAGGGGCACTAGATTAAGGATGTGAGTACTGCCCGCCCTGAGTAGCCCGGATAAGATATAAGGCACAGAAAGAGCTGCAGGCATCCTCTGCTTTGTCTTGCTATCTCTGTCCACCATGACCTGTTCTTCTTGGTGATGCTTCTGTGACACTCTGCCTCAGAGCCAGCTGACTATGGACAGAGCTGTCTACAAACTGTGAACTAAATAAACCTTTTCTCCTTTTGAGTATTTTGTCTCAACTAAGACACACGCGCTCTGCCACGGTGGTAAAGATGGAGCCAAGTTTATGGAACTTGAAAGAAAACAGAGCCCTCCCGCGCCCTGCGGCTGCACGCACCTGTGGGGGAGGGGCTCCAGCCTGAAGATGTGCACGGTCTCCGTGTTGCTGGAGGCGCACAGGAACTGGGAGTCCATACTGAAGACCAGAGAGCTGATCGTCACGTACCTAGGAACAGCAACAGGTGCGCCAGTGAGCCAGGAAAGTGAGGGTCATCGCCTCTCAGGTCCCCACCAGTTTTCTGAGAAAAGTACACGTATTCTGAGGAACCCAGATATTCTAAAACCCCTTCAACACTTCAACAAAGGGACACCATCTTAAGTGCAAAGCATAAAGCCTGGCCCATCCTCCCAGCCAGCAGAGGGGAGACGGCACCTTCCTGACGCCGTGGGCATCTTCCAGGCGCTCTGGGCCCTGATCCAAGTATAAGACTCTACAGCTCACACGACCCCAAACAGTCAGGCCTTACTTCACCTTTTATTTCCATGGAAGAGAATTAGAAGTTAATTTTGGATTGTGATTCCCTGGTTTTCTTTTGTTTTTTCTTTCGCTCACTCAGCCCTAAGGGCGGGGCTGGTGTGGCATGTGATTGAACTGCAGTCCCTGGCACCTGCCTAAGCTTGCCTTTAGACTGCTGAGCTATCTTGCTGGCCCCACTCCCTGGTTTTGTTTCTCCTCTCTTCATTGCCTATCAAAAAAGACTCTCATGGCTCGATGCTTATGCTAAAACAGCTACTCCTCTTTCACATTTACTGAGCCCTCTGCGAAGTGCTGAAGTCAGCCGAGAAAGGAACAAACAATACTTCCTCCAGGCGAGAGCAGGCCGCAGCCTCCTGTCCGCTCCCTGAGACTGCCCACTGGCCGCCAAAGCCCTTGTGTGGGGACTTGCAATGGCTTTGACACTGAGCACAGACCTTTTCATTCCTCTGCGGAACTCATAGAGCTTTTGCCCGTCAGGTACCGAGAAGACCCGGATGACTGTACCCTGGAAAAGAAAACAGGAGGGCAGGGCCCCCCCATGAGCAGTTTCACACAGAGACGTCCCCCCAGCCGGTGGATGGTTTCAAAACATTTGGCTGAGAAGGAAGCACCAAGCGCTGGGCGCGGAGCGTTTTTAATTAGATATGTGCTGGATGCACAGTTACTGAAGCATGTTTTAGACACGCCCTGCCAGCCTTTTGTTCCGTCCTTGTGCAAGGCTCTGTGTGCACATGTGTGTGTGCATGTGTGTGTGTGTACGCACATGTGCACACATCTCCTGGCCTGCAAGGGCTTCCTCCAATAGTCTTTCTCTGCTTAGCCAAAAGGGGCTGCTATGTATGGCATCTGAAATATAGCCTGATCACTTCCTTGGTTATTCAAGATAGATGCGATCACTTTCTCTGACTAACTTGCAAAGATTTTGTTTATATTGCTTCATTTTGAAATGCAGTCTCTCTTTTCCAGGGGTGATACGCATGGACACTTCTCAAGAAGAGCACAGTGTCTGTGTCAAGTGTCCGTGTCTTGCCTGGCATAGCCTTAGAGCTATTGAATTAACAAGTAGTCAACAGACAGTAACTTGCACAGGCCCGAAAGTCACTCTGAAACGCACCCACGTGGGCTCCGGGCAGTCAGCTGCCCGTCGAGTCACCAGCCTTGTTCCATCAGCTCTCCGGGCGGGCGCCCGTGGAGGCAGCCAGCGAGTGCACCCCCAGCCAGCAGGAGAAGGGAATGTGCTTACTTTCTCTGATGCGCTTGCTAGCCTGGAGCCCGAGGAGTTGAAGGCGATGGCAGCCAGTGTCCCCTCGTGGGCAGCGATGGTGCAGACTGTTTTCTGTGGGTGAAAGAGACGCAGATGCCAGCGCCACGCAAGATGGTGCCCTCCTCTCCTTCCTTCCTCTTTCTTCTTCTTCTGTCTCCCTCGCTTACTGGGCTTCCTCTGTCTCTCCCATATGCCTACAAGCTCCGTGTCCTTTTCCGCAGTCAAGAGCTGCTCCTCCTCTCTCCTTCCCGGCCTTGGGAAGGTGGACATCTACCTGGGTGTCTGATGTGGACTGAGTGCTGGCGGGTCCCCCTTCAAGGGGCCCTGACACGACAGACTGGGCCTGTGCCACTCTGGAAGGCTCGGAGACCAGCAGGCTGTCTCAGGCCACTGGCGTGAGCATCTGCCACCAGCTTGCAGGCCATTTCCGTCCTGCTGCAGATGTTTTGCCCTGGCCTGTCCCTGCTCACGGTGAACAGAGTGGTGTAAAGCCTGGGCAAAAGAGCCCCCTTCTCCTCTGCACCCAAGCACCCCCCAGCGTTTCTTCCACCGCCACACAGCCAAGGCAGGTGGCCGGGCCACTGTCAACTCACCAGGGAGTTTCCATCATAAAGCACAATCTCGCCTGTCGTCTGGCTTCCAGGGTAGGCCAGGTAGGAATTGGAATGGTTGATAGAGAGCGCGCACAGACCTGGAGGGGAAGCAGCACGAGATGAAAAGCCCATGTCCAAGGGACTGAAAACCAAGGCTGAAAGAGAGCCTGCAAACAGCGTGACCAGAGTGCCACCTACTGGACAGGGGAGGAAGGGCGTTAGGCATTTCTGTGGATTATTGTCATCAAAGTGTTCCAATTAGCAAAATTCATAAAAGATGGCCTACCTTGGCACCCACCATGTCCTCCACATCTAAGCAATCTGAATGTAGCATATTCAACATGCTCGCATTCACATCTTTACCCCTGGGCCCTGAAGTCGCATCCACTTCTCTCCAAGCCTGGTCCCTCTGGGGCGGTGGTGGAGAATCTACAGCACGGGTGCTGCCGCTGGTTACTGCTATCCCTGAAGGCTCTCAAAGGTTTGCCCTCACTCATCTAGGGCTACAACAGCACTTGCTTGCAACTGAAATAGAGCTTCCAATTGGGAAAGGTCACACACGTGAGCTTTGCTTCAAGTGGTTAAATAGCCAGACAGCAGGCTGTAGATTCCACACGGCAGCTGCTCGCTTAGGAGCAGGATGTCCTGCTCTGATAAGGGCACCAGCTGCCTATTAAGGTGGACTCTTGCTGGAAGTCCCGCCTCTGAGCCAAGACAGAGAGCCTCGCCTTTGGGAAAAAGTAAATACGCAACTTTGCATTTAAGATGCTTCTGCAGGACTAGGGGTCGCGGCTCAATGGTGCAGCATCTGTCTAGCATAGACACAGCCATGGGATCCATCTCCAGCGCATGCACGCGCATGCGTGCACACACGCGCGCGCACACACACACACACACACACACACAAAGGCCATCAATGGTCAATGAAACCATTGTGCTGAAGCAACACAAGTCACTTGTATTAGCAAAGTGATTCAGGGGCACGTGTTGATCTGAACAACATTTAAGTAAAGGCTTTGTTTTACACTAATTTAGAGTAGTAGAGTTGTCCGTGACAGCAGTGAACTCCAGGAACCAGACAGAACCCAAGTAATACCAAGATAGGAACTCAGAGAAGACTATGCAAACGAAACGTTTTTTAAAATAGGTATCTAGCATGTTCGTTATAAGTTAGCGTATGAAGTGGGTTTCTTAATTACAGTGTAAGAGCTTTGGATCAGGCTTGAAAGGCCCCTTATCAGTTCTGCAGGGAAGGAGAGTAGAGGGAAAAATCAGACGGTTCCTGAGGACCTAGGGCCTGTCCCCTCCTCTGGCTCTGAGTGCATGGCCAGCACGTCACCTGCTGAGCAGAACACCAGAGGAAACAGCCGATCCCTGGCACCCTCAACTTCACGTTCTGGAATTGCCACAGCCTCCTTGCTGTTCCAGGTTGCTCCTGCCTTTGCCCCAAGAGGTCGCTCCCCACTTCCCACTGCTTTGGGAGCCCCAACTCCCCATCCCATCTGAGTTCTGATCCCAGGGTAACTTCAAGAGCAGCTGGGCAGGGGGAAGATATTGGGGCCTGTAACACCCAGGGGAAGGAAGCCAGGAGGCGGTGTGGGCCAGGCTGATGGGTTCCGGTGGGAGCAGGGGGAGGGAGGCTGAGGCAGAGGTGGCGATGGCCTGGAGCCCCCACTAGACTACGCGCCTACAAAGACACAGGGGACAACCACTGAGGGCTTCTAGACGCACATATCGGGAAAAGGCAGTGTCAGGGTCACAGTGTGCTCCCCTTCATACTCACTAGGACAGTTCCTACAGAAAAGGCAGGCAGTGTGTGCCTCGAGGAGGTGGAGGCACCTATACACCACTGTGGGAACAAGAAGCAGAGTGGGGCTTGTGGACGCTGCCTGCAAGCATCTCAAAAGTGAATCACAGGACTATCATAAGACCCAGAAATTCTTCTTCTGCATACATTCCCACGAGAAATCCAAACTTCTGTCCACACAAAAGACTTGCATATGAATATTCATAGCAGCATCACTTAGTCTGGTCAAAAGTGGGCTGACTCAAAATATCAGCTGATATCAAAATAGCAGCTCACCAGTGGGGCATCTCTGTACAATGCCATCTGGCAGCAGAAAGGATGCAGGGCTGGCGCACGCTATGGTAGGAGCACACCGTGAGAACGTGGTGACAAACGCCAGTCACAGAGGTCTATGCATCGTATGAACCCACTGCCGTGAAGTGGCCAGAAGAGGTAAGTCTACTGAGAGAGAAAACAGATGACGGGCTGCCTAGGAAGGGACAAAACAGGGTGAGAACTAAGGGCACAGGGCTTCTTTCAGGGGTCATGAAAATGTTCTAAAGTTAATTGTGACCGTGGTTACTCAGTTCTGTGAATATACTAAAAGTTACTGAATTATGTGCTTTAGATGGGTGAATTCTATGGCATGTTACTTGTGTCTCGATACCCAGATTTTTTTTTGAAAGAAAAGATTGTGTTTTGAGAATATTTATGCAGCTGGGTGTGGTGGTGCATACCTGTAATCTCAGCACTGGGGAGGCAGAAGCAGGAGGATCATTGCGTGTTCAAGGCCAGCCTGGGCAACAAAGTGAGCTTAAAGCTGGCCTAAAATGCACAGTGTTTCAA
>NDGM011116203.1:0-10389 GCA_002564305.1 Octomys mimax
ACCTAAGCAAGTCCCAATTCAGAATTTATGAAAGAAAAGCAAACTCATACCTCCATCCAATGAGCTCAGTGGAAACCTCCAAAATGATACAGGGAAGTAAAACTGGTCTTGGGTATGTGACCTCCAAACCATACAGGAAACCTCCAAATGACATAGTCATAGAGAAAAACAATTTCCCGACCTGACCTGCACGAGTTCGTGTTCTCTAAAACTGAAGAATGAATTTTAACAAACGGAGGTTATGAGCAAAATATATTTATTGAGAGAAAGAAAGCTCCTGTCCAAGAGAGGGACAGAAGGGGGCCCCGAGCGGGTAGTTTCCCCCAGCCATTCTATTTTGAAGACTGAAAAAAAAAAAAAAATATTGGTGATGCACCAGGGTTTATGTCTAAGGGTTTTCAGGTCAGGACAGCATTGTTAAGGGTCAGCCTGATAGCTCAGCAGACTAAAGCACCTGCTTAGGCAGAGCACAGCAGCCAGGGTCCGATCCCTGATGTGCTGTGCCGACCCTGAAGTGGGGCGCGCTGAGACAGGGATTGAGACTGGGCATGATGGCGCGCACCTACAATCCCAGCACTTGGGAGTTTGCAAACAGGAGAATCACTACAAGTCTAACCAATGTAGTGAGACCCTGTAGACCCTGTAGACCCTGCCCTAAGTACAGAAAGAAAAAAAAAGGGATGGACAGCATTGTTAGTGTTACTGAACAATTTCAAAGGAACTAGAAGAACAAATGGTAAGTAAATAGCAGAAACTGAACTTTGTGATGCCTGCAGTTATTACAGTGGAACTACATATCAGCATGTTCTGACCTTAAGTAATACTGTTATAGTTTGAATTTTAAATGCCCCTCAAAGGTTCATATGCTGTATCACTAGGAAAAAAAATCAGGTGCATTTATCACATATTTGTTAAAATATATTGAAAAATAGAAACATTTTAATATTTTAAATAATTTTAAGTAATCAAATTACTGAAAAATACTGACTTGAATAATGGATGAGTGGATCTTCTCTAATTCATAGTCTAAGCCTTTCATAATATTTGAATTTAAGAATTACATTACTCAGGGATATTTTTAGGTCAATTAGGAAAAGTTAGGTACATCATCTTTGAAAAGGAAAGTAAAACACAAAAGGAAAAATAAATCAAGTAGCATTACAAGAGATAACTTAAGATATTCAACCTTTTCACATTCGAAATTAATTTTGCAATATCATTATCTCTTTTAGTATATTTTAGTTCTCCCAAGATTCCCTCACTTCTTGACATATTCAAGATGAATCATTTAAGACTTTGAAAGAGGGGAATAAACATCTATTTTCTATAAATGTTAGGATGCTTCTTGAAGAAGGACGCTTCAGATATTAATTCAATTAAAATGTTAGTAAATTTAAAATTTGTCTCAAAAATCCAGGCTTGAATCATAGTCAAGAAAATATTTATGAGAACATCTAAGGTTATTTTAACGGTGAAGGATTTAGTATTGGAACTCTAGCTTTCATACAAAAAGCTCTGGAAAATGTCTTCGGTAAACTAAAAGTCAACATAAAAATGCAGCGCTAAAAATGTCTAAGAAGTTTATTTTATGATCTTGCAGTGTTCGACTTATTCAAAATTTTGTTTTTCGTTTTGTGTTGTGTTGACACAAGATCTTGCTTTACGGGGGAGGCTGGCCTTGTACCTGTGCTGATCCTCCTGCTTCAGACTCGCAAGGTCTGAGATTGTGAGCTCTAGAACATCAGGGATTTTTTTCCTTTGTGTAGCTGACCTCTAAGCCATGTAAACTTGTGGGCTAATCCTCCTTGAGATGGGTGCATAGTTGTGTGATTGTCAACCGTATGCAACTCACGTTACATCAATATAGTGGAAAGTTTTAAAATTTGCACGGGCTTCTCACTGTACACATCTGACCTCTGAGCAATGGTGTCTCTTCCTTTTCCATCATATTATTGGATAAAGCCTTTCTTTGCCCAAGTCCCCTTCCATTAACAAGCGACAAGTGGTTTTCAATATGACAGTGCATAATAAACATTTGTGCAGATTTCTGGATGCTACCCAGATCTATTAAATCAGCAATTCTATGTGTAAACCAAGGAACTTAGTTTTAAACAACATCCCCAGAATTCTAAACAGTGATTGTTGTTATATTCCATTTCATCACATTCATTTTCTGATTTTTTCCTGCCTCTGAAACTTTCCTCTTGATATCCTTTGATCTCCAAATACATGTCCACCAAATTTCTCTATAAATCTTCAGTGGCTTCCCAAACCAATTATTTTATATGTTTGCCTTGTTGAAAAACTGATTCTCATTTTCTTTCAATACATTAAAGTAGAAGCTTTAAGTGACATACACCACATACAGTTAGCATATTTCTTTCTAGCCTGTTATGCTTCTTGCTCCTGTGAAGGCGATGTCATATAGCTTTAATATCTTCATATCCTGGCATTTCTACCTTATTCTCTTAGGATTTCATCAAAGAACTGGTAGTTGTCTTCTCTTCCCAATAATCAAAACAAATTTCATCCAATATTGCTCTCCTTCCACTATGATATTGTATACTTCCATGCTTTTCCAATCTTCCATTCTGTTTCTACCCTAATATTCAGCTAATGGTTCCCTTGATACTTAATTGAGAATATATAAGTCATCAAGTGGAGACAAACCATTATGTCCGTAGTATGTTAAACACATTGCCATACAAATATATACCAACTATCTTTATTGTTCTTGATGTAAACAAATGTCCCTTTTGCTATCAAAAGCCATTCTTACCATGACAGGTGAGCACAATTATGTCAACTTGATTGGCATGGGAGCCACTCATGGAATTTGTGGAACATGCCTCTGATGTCTGTGTGGATCATGAATGCATGAACTTGAGTACTCTATCTGGTCCTTCCACTCTTCCTTCTTGTCTGGCACTGTTCCTCTGCTATGTTTCCTGCCAGCATGAACTAAATAGCTATACTTTGCTATCCCCCTTTCTCCTTATGTTTCTGTATTGGAGCCAGTTCACCATGGAGAGAATGTCCTTATAATACGAGCCAAATTAAACATCTCCTCTTTTAAGCTGTGGGTACCAGGTACTTTTGCCAACAACAGGAAAGCTGACTAACACAGAATGTTACTACCAGGAGTGGGATTAATTCTATGATTGTACTTGACCATGTGGTTTAGAAGCCCTTGGAACTAGTTTGTTGGAAGAGTTTGAAAGATTTGGAGTTGTGGGCCAGAGAACTCTTAGAATGCTATAAGTAGAATCTGATAAATGATACTGGTCTGAGCAAAGTTTACTGGTATGCATTGAATAATGGTCTGGCTCAGAAGATTTTATTTGCAAACAGGGACTCAGTTGGCAGTTGTCTTAAAGACCACATATGTGAAACTCTGCAAAATATTTCATCTGTGTTTTGCTCATATCCTATGACTCCATGAGGGACTACAGTTAAGTGCAGTGGATGAATTGACCTAGTGAGGGAAATTTCAAAGTTACCCAAAATTTATGCTGTCGCATGTGTACTGCCCACTGTTTCAGTCAGATTTATGGTGGAAATTGGAACCATAGAACAGCAAACTTAATTTGAAAAATATATTTTCGCTCATATTTAATGATATGTAAATCTGTAGTCAAATATTCATGGTTGCTGAATAAATTACCATTATTAAAAAGAACCAATTACTTTGTATATGAACAAGAAGAAAGATGACTTGTGGACATTTCAGCAATGAGCAAGACTGCACCCATCACAGGCTTGAGAGTGCAAAAATATAAAACTTTCATTTTAAAGGAAAGTCCCTGGGACACCTGTTTAAAAGAGCTCTGCTGTGATGTCTCTGCCCTGAATCCAGCTAACCACAGGCTAGTCAGGAAAACTGTATTTCTGTTCCTTTCAGTTGTGGCTGCCAGCTATAATATCCAGAAAGGAGAAAGCTAGTCAGTATACTTCACCTTGTATGTTCTAGAATTAATCTTCTTTCCTGCTTATAGATTTTTTTTAATATCAGCAAGATGGCGGGGAGGTAGGGCCAAAACTGTCCCTCTACTCAAAGACATGCCAAATAATGATTAACACAGGGTCAGTTGTCCCTAACAAAAAGTCGGGAAAGTACTCTAGTGACTGTTATGAACATTGCAATTGATAAAACCTAGAATAAAATGGTTAGGAACAGCTGAGAGACACACTTGCCACAAACCTGATGTCTATCCTGGCAGGATACAACATGGAGAAGATCATCATCTCTCATCTTGAAAAGCTAAAGATCTCAAAGGAAAGGACTAGCTCCGTCCTATCTTACCTATCTCTGGAAACACATTGAGATGTAACATTTGCTGGTTTCTCCGTCCCATAGAAAAGGAAGAGGAAATTTCAAATAGGCATGTAAATAATTTTAATGCCTATTTTTTTTTCTGGTTTGGTGCAGAGAGAACAGACAAGATAGCCCAAATGTGGCATCTCACTGGAAGGGGAAAAATTATAAATCTAAAGCTCAAGTTTTCCAGCTGTTGTATAAGCATCTGGCTTCTAGTTTGTTTACATCTAGGAGCTGGTGAAGCAGGAAATCAGTCATTTTCTGAGAGCTGGGATGAGGATGTGGTATTTCTCATGATTTCTCCCCTCCAGTTTGCTTCAGAGTTAAATCCAAGCTTTGAGTCTCTTTCAGGTAGGAGCTCAACTGCATGTGCAGCCTGGAAACATTTCTAGCTGCTCTCTGAGGAACTGACTTCTAATCCACCTCTTTCTTAGAGGACACCGGGCCTGAAACTTTTCTAACAGTGACAGCTAGAAAATAAACGGTTTATATATGTGCAATCTTAAGCATGTAGGTATTTATCCGAGATCCCACCCTTGGGCTGATTCAGAGAAAGGCAATAAACTCTAACTCCCAGGTTTGCACTAATGAGAAAATTAATCCAACCACACATCCACAACACAACTCCTCCAGTTTCTAGTCAAGTAAGTGACTTATTCTCTTGCATGTCTCAGGCTGGGATGAAGCAAGGCATGTTCTTCTCTATAGACTTCTCTGTCCTGGGGGGTCACTAAATGTAAAGACAATAGTTTGAATGAGCATAAAAGCTTATAAGACAGACTAACCGGTGAGGTTCCTATACATGGGCAGTATTAGGAATGGAGAAGGTTATTATTTCATCTGACAACCTGAAACTAATGCAAAGAGTTAAGGAAAATGAAGAAAGAGAGAACTCTGCTCCAAATAAAAGAAGAGGACAAATCCCAGAAATCGAGCTGATTGAAATGGGGAGATGTGGTCATCTGACAAAAAACAGAAAACAACAGCCCTAAAGTTGTTCTCTAAGATCAAGGGAGCAATACATGAACAAAGTGAGATTTCTTTAAAAAAATTTTTTAGAAACATTAAAAACAATACAGAATGTCAAAACAAGATGATAGAAAATCAACAATGGTTGTTATATTGCACGTTGTTATCTTCAAAATTGTTGTTCAGATTACCAGATACAGGTATGCAAAAAAAAAAAAAAAAAATATATATATATATATATATCAGATACAGGTATGCAAAACATATATATTCTTTCTTTCCTTCATCCAACTTGTCTTTCCTTTTTTTAAAAAAAAAATTTATGTCTTTATATATTTGGTACAGGGTCTTGCTATGCAGCTCAGATTCATAGTGATCCTCCTGTCTCAGCCTTCCCAGTGTTGGGATTACAGGCATGCACCACCATGCCTGGTTTCAATGGCCAAAACAGAGTACCCAGGATTTGGGCATCAGCATGGTATGCAGCAGCAGGAATCAAATCAGTGCCCTTATACCACTGACCTATCTCCCCAGTCTCTGTTCTTTCCTTTTGAGCAGCTCTTTCCCACTCATAATACCAAAATATGGTTTCATAGAACATTTCCTAGACATAGGAAATATTAAAATATTCTAAGAAGAATCTATAGTGATAAAGACCATTACTGCCTTATTAAATTCAACAGAGTCTCAATAGCATATTATATTAAGCAAAAGAAACAATCCATGAACTCAAAGACAGATTGAAAATCATCCAAAGGAGCAAAAGAATGAAAAAGTGAATATGGCCTATGGTACACTACAGAGCCAACCAATACATTCATTCTAGGAGTATTAGAAGGACAATAGGTAGAAATAAAAAGGTTGCTATTAGAAATAATGGCTGAAAACTTTCCAAACCTTTCTTTTCTTCATGTCTTTATGAAGTGTGATCAAATATATAGTAAATGTTGCTGCCAGAAATCATCTGATAGAACAGCAGATTCATCAAAACATTGTGGTGTTAAAACAAAAAAAACATTGTGGTGTGTTCTTACTTAAATGTCAAAATGACCATGAAAATAAACATTTTGAACTGATTCAGGATGCTGAAGTACCTATGACAGCACAACTGAAACCACTCACAAAAGAGGAATTTCAAATCTACTTAAAAAGTTCCAAGAAGAATGGGCTAAGTGAACTCAAAGTGAGAAAAACTACTTTGAGATTAGTGGCATTTTAAAAAATTTAAGCATTCACCATACTGTTCAATCACATTTCACATATGTGTGTATTTAGATAGATGATAGCTAGCTAGCTAGCTAGATTATTATGGGAACTGGATCACTGAGTTTGCAGGGTCTGAAGTTCTGCACTATGCTGTCTGCAATGTGGAAAGTCTGGGTAGTCAGTATTATAGTTAAATTGCAGTCATTTCAGAGAACCAGAAGAGCCAATGATGTAGCTCCTATTCTGAGACTCACAGTCCAAATACTGGGGAAGCAGTTCCCTATGATTATGTGCTATCATCAGAAGGTTCCATAAACAAGAGATCCAATATCCGAGACCAGAAGACAGATGTCCCAGTTTAAGTAGAGAAAGAATTTGTCCTTCTCTGACCTTTTGTTCTGGCTGATCTATCAATGATGATGCTTGCCCACATTTGTCACTTCAGGTCTCTTAGCATACTGGTTAAAGTGCCAGGCTCTTCCAGAAACACCCAGACGCCACCACAGATGCACCCAGAAGAAAAGCTTTCCCAACAGTCTAAGTGTTCCTTAGCTCAGCCACTAAAATTAACTATCACAACTCCACCCCTTGCTTGGCATTTAAATTAATCTCTTCAAACCATGTCTGATTTCCAAATAAAGACAGTAACAAGGTAATAATTCCTCATAAAACAATACAATAACCCCATATACACTGAAAAAAATGCATATTTTTCCCCCAGAAATGAGCCACTTGCCACTGTGACCACTCTGTTGATTGGTTAATGAGTCCTTTGTGTGGTGACAGGGATGTTTGCAGAAGATGGTGGCTAGAATTCACACATCACTTTATTCTAAGACCCTTTCCCTCTACTGTCACTCTTTACCATCCATCAGGGACACATAGGATTCCATGTTGTTTCTCCATTCAGAGAGGTCTATCCACATAACTCTTTCCCAAAAATCCATTCACCGATTTTCAAGTTACATTACTTCCCAGTCTCTGATCATCCAAATGAACCACTGACACAGCTCATGAGTTGGTATGTAGTTGCATCTCTGATCGTGTCTCTTCCCACACAGAGATCACAACCAAGTACACTGCCCAAAGTTCTGCTCTCTGGGAGTAACTCTGTGTGAGCTACTTTTTTCATTGCTGGAACAGAATACCACATGCCAAAAGTTAGGGGAGGAAACACTTATTTAGCTCATAGTTTGTAGAGGTCCCCATCCATCATGGGCTGGCTCCAAACAGGGTGGCACATGGAAGAGGGTTAACCATTCATGGTAGCAGAAGACAGCAAAAGCAATGAGAGACATAGGAAAAGGGAAGAAGGATGAGGGAGAAGCAGAGAGAAAGGGAAGGGGAAGGGAGAGAGAGAGAGAGTCCATTGTCGCATATTGTATGCAAGTTTCCCACACTAGGTAGGGTGAAGCACTCACACCCTTGCATTGACTCATGGATCAATCCCAGCATCAGTCTATGCATCAATCACAAACTCTAGAGTCAGCCATCTTTGAAAAGCCAACCTCTCCCCATTACCACATGAGGCTTTGGGGGGATATTGAGACACAAACCATAACCATCTCCCTTCGTCACTGTCTTTCAGGGACATCCTAGATAGGATGTACAGTGCCATGGGTGTTCAGGCTTCCACGGCATCTGAAGAACTATTTGTAAACCAGACTTAAGTCTTGTCTCTATCCATCAATTGATCATAGAGCCAGAGCCAGAGTATCATATCAAATGAGAAATATGTCATAAATCAAGCCAAATAAAAATGAAAAACTAAAGGAAATGTCTACAATTCATATCACAGGTAAAAGATAATTTTGAAAACAAAAATCTCTTATTTACTTTTAAGTAAAAAATAAGAATACTAGAAAAATAGGCAAATGCATGAACATAGATATTTAGACGGTTTATTAAATATACAAAAATAAATTGCCTTATTTATGATTAGAGAAATACCTCAAACATATACTGTAATCTTTACTTAGAAGATTGGCAAAAATTCTAAAGTTTTATAAGAATTGTCAAGGGAATGAAGAAACTGGCTCTCTCATATATAGTTTGCCAAATAAAAAGTCATAAAACCCCCTATAAATCAGTTTAGCAATATAAATTGGTATTAAAAAATATATCTGAACTGACCAGTGAAAAGAAATGGAATGGGAGCAGTAAGAAAACCTCCAGCTACTAGGAAAATTCTAGAATTTGATAAATTCACTGAATTTTATCAGAATATGATAGGAGCACTATTAATAATACTATTCAAATACTATTTAATATTTTTGCCTGAATTTGAAAGGGAAAGAAACCACCAAACTCATTCCTTGAAGCTAGGATTATCATGATATCAAAACCAGACATGAATTCAAAAACAAAATAAAGAAAAATAAAACTATGAGCCTTTTCCTTTATTCTTCAAGGATGCAAATATCAACAAGATACTTGGAGACAGAATGGAGCAAATCATTAAAAAGACCAATCATTATTATCAAGTTAGCCTCATCTCAAGTATGCAAGAACAATTGGACATACATTTGATGTGCATGTGTGTGATTTTACTCAAGATCTCCAGTACAGTAAAACAAATCTATGCGACAGCCCCACAACAATTTGAGAATTCCTCTCTTTGGGGATGGTACCAGAATAAATTGCCATAGGTTCCTAGAAGATCAAGTGATTAGTACTGCATGTAATTGCCACAAGTATTAAAGGGTCCTTCCACATGGAGATTTAGTGCCTGCTCTAGACATAAAAGCCCCCCCCCTCTCCTGTCCCTCTCTTGGACAGGAGCTTTCTTTCTCTCAGTAAATATATTCTGCTCATAAAAAATAAAAATAAAATAAAAAAGGAATAACATAAAATCCTTCAGGGGAAGTATACCAAGAGAAAGAAATGCTATCTAAATGTATCATTGAGCACTGCTGAAGTGGGGCACAAGAGGTGTGAAGGTAAAGGAAGCTGTGAAAAATGAAATCACTACCAAGATCCAATATACCTGAATTAAAGCAGGGGGAATGGAGGTATCTAGGTTTGAACGATAAGTGAAAATAAAACAAAATCAATCCGAAAGTCTTGGGGAAAAAATGTAGAAAAGGAGTTTCCAAGAAGAATGGAGCTTCCACTCAAAGAAGAATCCAGAAACAGAATGATCCTCATGAATCCAACCTTGATAAGAGTAATAGTAAGAAGGCCATTGGGTTTCAAGAGGACTAGTGACTGAGAACCAGAGGAGTCCTGTTGGCTACCTGTGTACATCCTTAACTGGAAGCCAAGTAAAATAATGACTGTTTTGGAGGCAGCAATCCGATACAATCCTCATTTCCAAATGTCTTCAATTTAGACCTAATATTCATGGATATAGTAGCATGGAAGCTGAATTTGTGTGAAATTAAGTATAGCCATCTTAATTTTCAAACAGGAGATTACACTAATTGTAATGAAAACTTAACTTTAAATTTTCCACAGGGGAATTTAAAATATTTAATATTCAGGAAAAACTGTCTTCTCAGATAGATATTTAGAGTATTGCTCGATAGTCCCTTATTTAAACTGATAGGATCACAAACATTTTTCTTAGTATATGTGTTTTTTAGCTTTTAAATGCTTAAATATACTACCCAGAATTGACAGATAATTTTTTCTCTTTCTATGTTTACAAATTAGAGTTGGAACAAGTAGAGCAATTGTGGGAGAGCACTGGCCTCAGCATGCAGGGCATGAGAGAACACATCACTTCTACCCAGACAGAGCTGGTAATGCAGTAGTTATGCTGGCAGTGGCGCCAAACTAGGAGGGGAAAGAATTAGGTAGCTAGTTGGGTTTCTTTTTCACTATGGTTCTTCTTTATGTTATTTTCTTTCTATTTTCTTTTCTCTTTCTTTCTTTCTTTTTTTTTTTTTTTTTTT
>NDGM011116205.1:0-10551 GCA_002564305.1 Octomys mimax
AAAAAAAAATCACGGTGGGCAGAGATTAAGTCACAATGCTCGTAAATATCCTATAACATCCTATTGTCTCAGTTGCTCTTCTTTCATTGCAGGGACAAATACCCAAGACACAAAATGAAGGAAGGAAAGGTTCATCTAGCTCATAGTTAGTGGAGGATTCAGTCCATTCTTGGCTGGCTCCAGGGCAGAGTGACACATGGCAGAGAGCAGCCATTCATGGTGGTGGCAAAAAGCAAAGAACAATTGGAGTCACAGCAGCTACAGCAGCTAGCAAGACTCTCTCCCCTGCTTACAATTTTATCTAGAGTATCTGCCCCAGGGCACTCACACCTGTATTCCAATTAATCACAAACTCCAGAAGCTTCCCCATGACTGCATGAGGCTTTGGGGGGACAATTGGACACAAACAATAACATTCCACCCCTGGACCCCCAATGACTCATGCACATCCCTTTATGCAAAAGGCACCTTAGTCCATCTCTAAGAGGTGCCAAAGTCATAAGTTTCAGCATTTGTGAAAAGTCCAAGTCTCAAGTCTCCTCCAAGATCTAAGACAAACTCTTAGCAGGGAGCCCCTGTACAAATAAAAGTTAAACACTTCCAATATTCAATAGGACAAGAAAAACATTACCACTCCAAAAGGTACACACAGCAGGATACAAACCACTGGGACAAAGCAAGCCCAAAAGCTAGAAAGGTAAGCATTAAATCCTGTAGTTCTGTGTGGAGCAGCTGAAGCAATCTATGGAAAATTGTGAACTCCATCTGGCTCCGCCTCTATGGCACTTCTGATTCTTGTGGCTCCCATGGCTTTTCTATTAGGCCTGACTTGCTCCTTTCTTGCAGCTTTTCTCAGATGATCCACACTCCTGGCTTTTTTAGTTTCTGGTGTTTCCACTAAATAGGCTTCTCACTCACAGCTTTACACATTTCCCTCACAAGGGCACACTGCCTGGCTTCCCAGGCCTTCTTCTGAAATCTAGGTGGAAGCCATCTTAACCTCAGAACTCCTGCAGACTGCAAACACCTCAAACCAGTGCCATTTGGATGATGCCAAAGTTACCACTAGCTAGAGTGGTATCCAGACTTTCTACTTTCTTGGCTGTAGTGGTTGAATGCCCAAATCACTGAGCACTTTGACCCTGATTCTGAAGAATAAATTCTCCATGTCAGCACCATTCTGGAATCTGGTGTGGCCACTTCCACCATTCTGGAAAGTGGGGCTCTGTGGCTTTCCTTCAAGGCAAAGTCTTTTACCCTTGCAATTCTGAGGCTGCAAAGGGTGGAGACCTGCCAACGTCCTGTGATACCCTCAGACAATCCTTTCCATTCTCTTGTTCCATCTGGCAGTGGAGATCCTCTCACCTCTATCTTTGCATTTCACAGCTTTATTGGTGCTTCCTTTCTAGCCAAACTCMCAACATTTTAAATCATCCTTCTGGGCTCTCTGCTCTTGATACTCAACATAAATCTGACTAAAAACCCCCAGTAGCAACCATGCCACTGCCTCAATATTAAGTTGCTTTGAAATTTCTTTTGAGAGATTGATCAACCTGCCATGCTTAATCTGTCTCAGGCAAAGTCTCTAGACACAGGCAAAATTCAGATGAACTTTCTGCCAAGCCATAACACACATCATCCAGAGTCTAACAGCCAATGCAGTCCTTCTTCCCAGTAAATACCTCTCCATCCTGCTCTTTACAGGCAGGCTTTCTATCCGTCTTCTGGTCTTCTGAGCTCTAGCCAGAATCTCCCACACAGAACATCCAAAGCTGTTCCAGTGCTTCTTTTATAGGCAACATCTCCCAATCCTTCCTATCTCTCCCCATAAACCATTCCCAAAGTCTTATAATCCACATGGTCAGGTTTAGTCACAGCAAGAGCCTTAATTCTTTGGTACCAAATTCTGTCCTCTCTCATTGCTCAACAAATACCCAACACCCAAAATGAAGGAAGGAAAGTTTTATTTTACTCATAGTCAGTCGAGTAAGACAAACTCTTAGCAGACAAACTCTTAACTTCTTGGCTGGTTCCAAGGCAGAGTGTCACATGACAGAGAGCAGCCATTCATGGTGATGGCAAAAAGCAAAGAGTAAAGGGAGTGGCAGCAGCTCCAGCAGCAACCAAGCCTCTCTCTCTTCCTTATATTTGTATGCAGAGTATCTTCCCCAGGGCACGTATACCTATAATCCAATCATTCACACATTCCAGGAGCTGCCCCTTCATTGCATGCAGCTTTGGAGGGACAACTATACCCAAACCATAACTCTATCAATGAAGGCTAGGTATGTATCTCAGCTGCACAAGTGCCTACCTGGCCAGTGCAAAGTCCTGAGGAGGATTCCCTGTACCAAAACAAACATTATAATGAAACAAATAACACCATTTGACTCTGTAATACCCTATTCACATTTCTGTAAAAATGTAATGAATACAGAAAACAAGCACTTTCTAATATAATTGTCTAG
This sequence comes from Octomys mimax, assembly GCA_002564305.1. Classification (NCBI taxonomy): domain Eukaryota; kingdom Metazoa; phylum Chordata; class Mammalia; order Rodentia; family Octodontidae; genus Octomys; species Octomys mimax. The sequence continues at coordinate 2,469 of NDGM011116205.1, forward strand.
CAATGTATTTTGTTCAAGTTGTGTGCATGCATGTGGAGTGTGTGTGTGTGTGTGTGTTATATCCTCTAGTGTTTTAAAATTCCAGCTCCATACTCCCTAGGTTTGTGGCTGACAGGGTGAAGATTGATCCTAGATGTTAAAATCTGAAGCAATCTAGGTTTAAAAATGAAAGGTAAGAGGTTTCAAAAGCAGCACTTTTTAACAAATGCTTGTAAGTCTAGGATTCATGTTCATGACCCTCATTCCGGAACTGAATTTAAGGATTTGTTACTCTGCTTCAATTTCTGTTAGTCTGTTTCAATTTCCTGTAGCTTATGTTTGAGCTATTCTTCTCCCTTACTTACAGCCTTTGAATGTCAGAGTTTTAGCATGCTTGACTATTCTTAAAAGTAATATAAAAATAATAGGTTTTTAGAAGATTGGCCCATATGTAATGAAGAAAGAAATAAATCTACATGGAAGGTTATTCTCATAGCCATTTTCTCTTCTCACCACTGCTTCATTCCTCCAGGATCTGTTAATTTCACAGACAAACCTTGTACACTTTTTCTATCAGAGAAGCAATGGGTTACTCAAGGCAAGAATATGTTTGTCTAGATTTTAATAAGGAAATAACCAGACACTTATAAGAGTGTTTGATAGTTAAAAGGGTAAAAATTGTTTTCCAGGAATGGTAGGATAGAGCTAAACCTTGGTTTGATTTTAAGCTTAGGCTTCAGTGATTATACAGTCTGGTCGCTGAGATTTACTGGTGGATAGGAAGTGGTGATGGCAAAGGTATGAATAATGACAAAGAGCTTGCTGTCTTTGCATCTTGAATGTACCTCAGACCTTCAGGTTAAAGATGTCTTGTGGAGTAACACAGTATTGGGAGTGGGTGGAACACTAAGAGGTGGACTGTTGGAGTTACTCTGACCACTGGGGCATGTCCTTGGTAAGGATAGTGAGACCCTGGATTTTTCTTCCTCTCTGTTAGTTGATACATTGTGTCAACTTGGCTGAATCAGCTCCAGCAGTTCTCAGCTTAGGGGGCTAGCCCTGCAGGTGGGCAGGGCCTAGGAATTGAGAAAGGCTTCCTGGTGCCCTGCCCTACTTCCTGCCGCCCTGCTCCGCTTTCATGAAGTCCCAGTTTTCTGAGCAGCATCATCTTGGCAGCCACAACTCTTTGAAAGAGCTATGGTCTTCGCCATGGAGCACCAGTCTTTGCAGTCAGCACAGAAGGAAGAGAGAAGCTTGGTGGATGCCGCAGCAGCTGCTCCTCCTCTGTTCTTCGTTGTTTTCTGCCGCATGAACTGCTGTTGTTTGCCTTGGAGCCAGCAGAGTATGGACTGAACCCTCCAGTAACTGTGAGCTAAATAGATCTTTCCTTCCTTCATTTTGAGTGTCAGGTATTTGTCCCAGCAATGAGTAAACAGTAACAGTAACACACTCTCCTTTGCTTCCCAATGTGGGATGCGTGGCTTTGTTCTACCTGCTCTGTAACAAGTCACATCACTGCAGGCCCAAAGCAATGTGACCCGTCAGATATGTCTGACTCCTCCTATCCTGGAGTGCACTTAACCTTAACCTTTTTCTCTTCCTAAATGGATTATCTTTGGTATTAGATATAGTAAAGGGAAGCTAATCAACGCAAGAATTATCAAAAGGTAATTGTAGAGAAGAGAATGCTCTAAAATCCACTGGGAAGCTGGAGTAGCTTTTTCTAGGTGGTTCAGTTTATATAAAAAAAAAACATATATTTTGTGTATATACATTTACGCTTAGTAAAGTTTCTTTAATAAAGGAAATGAAAACTAAGGGACATCAAGAAATTTGTATCAGTATTGCAAAAATAATAAGCTACCAATTACTGCTTCCTTAGTCATTAAGCAAAGGGAAAGAACATTTTATATTTTCAGGAACAAAACAATTATACACACCTAGAATGTAAATATTGACATTTACTGAAATAGTTTTCACCAAAAAAACCATCATTTTTTTGGTTTCAAACCATAGTAATATCATGTATCTAAATATAAATAGGCAAAATGCTTCTTCAAATGTTTTATTGGTTTAAAGCTTTGTTAAAACTTTTCTGTAGAAATCTCTTTGAGTGATCAACAGTGACTTTCTGTACCATCTGTGAAACAAAGAGAGAACTTAAATTATGATACTTATTAGGTGAAGTAATATGAATTCAGTCAGATGCCTTTAAAAAGACAGAATACATGATCGGAAATCTGAACACTAAAATTTGTATATAAAAAGAAAAAGAAGCATGCCAAAAGCATAACACCATGCCAAGCATGGTGTTATTAACATCACTTTTCCATTCTCGTGCTCAGTTCTTGTCTTGATGGCATGTTTTCACAGGAATCGTGTTTCTTTACTGACAATAGTATCGCCTGTGATACTGGATAATGCCTAGGAGACACTATGTACCATCTTGTGCAAAACGGTTGGGCATGTTATTCACAGGAACATCACAAAGGAAATTTGCCCTGGAGACTTAAGTTCCTAATTGTTAGTAACAAAGGACTTTTCTCAATGGTTTCCAAAAATATGAATCTTCTTTTAATGTTGCAGTGTACATGTGAACAAAATAAAGGGTAAGAATCTTACTACAACATAATCGCTAAATCAGAGAAGTCTGCTCCCATATGACTATAATCATGATGGAGTGCCAAGTTTTGGTTTAACCCAAACTTAATGAGGAAATAATATATTTATGGGTAAATATGTAGGCTAGTTTTTAAGAAGATCATTCTTCAGATCTTATGCTTTTATTTTGAGTAAAGGACATTTGTTTATTCATGTTTAAGGAAATCGTTGGCCTTCACCTCCACGAAATTCCTAAAAGGGTCACCTATATAAGCAACAAAGGAATTTGGTAGTTAACAGAATTTATTCATTTTTGACTATAAATATATTTGTTCTATAACAAATAAATCAGAACATGCAATATGGTATCTTATGGCTGAAGTGTAGGCAGGCAACCTGAGCAATTTTGAAGACACATTATTTATATAGTATTCAAGATTCAAACCACTGACAATCAGGGAAAGAGTTCAGTTCTCAGAGCAACCTTTCCTTTGTGCCTCTATATGCAAGGTGCTTGATTGTGTCATTTTCTCTAAGTGTGAAAGATACTTCTCATAGTGTTGAAGAGCCTGCTTATCTTTGTGCATGAGTAAACTACTTTTAAAACATACACTGTACCCTATGCATAGAAGCTTTTTCCATAGTGCTATTTTTCTGTGCATTTGAGGATTAGAGTGATGAACCAAGCATGAATCCTGGGCAGGCAACTTGAAATCAATGGGAGGAACACTTGAGAGAAAGTTAGTAAACAAATGAGCATTAGGCGCCCAGTGTGACTTCAAATGGGGAAAACCCAGCACCTACAGGATGAAGTGACTCTGGACTCATAGTACTGAAGAAGGTGTCTGAGGAGAACACAGAAAGTGGCTTGAAGTTCATATAAAAGTTTGCCTTAGTACTCTGGCTCTCAACTATTTGATTTAAATTAAAATCATGGGGATGAGGGGGAAAGAGAGGGGCTTTGAAAATAACATTGAATTGCTTTCTTTTACTTTTTTACATTACATTTTATCGGTACATTTTAGATATACATAATGATCACATTCCTCATAGGCAATTTATACCTATACATGATATAAGTTGTTTTTTTATCCCATTCACCTACCCTTCTTCCAACCCCTCCTCCACTCCCCTTTTTTAAACTTTGTTTTCATGTTTTCCTTTTTTTCTAATGTTTTTTGTATTTTTCCCTTCTTTGCCTTCCCCTTCCTTCTCTCTTTCCCTTCCTCATCTGAACATTTTTCCTCCTGTTTCAAAAAAACATTTTGATCCTTATTTACATTTTCATTTACATTCTCACTACAGAGAAACAATAGGTACAGATATGTGTGTCCAGTTTATTTCATTTATGAGTGTGGACTCAAGGTGCATCCATTTTCCTGGAAATGGCTCAAGAACTGGTACATATACCAGGTGATGGCCAACAGGTTCTTTCCAGGATTTTGCTATTACAAATTGTGCCACCGTAAATATGGGTATGCATATGTCACTGTGGAATGATAATTTTAATTCTTCTGGGAAGATACCCAGGAAAGGAAAGCTTGGGCAAATGGAGCAGCCAGTCCTAGATTTTGAGAACTATCCACATTGATCTCAACAACGGTTGAAACAATAACACTTTCACCAACAGTGGAGAAGGGTTCCTTTTCCCCCAAGATTCCTCCAGCATTTGTTATTGATTGATTTCATCACAATAGCCATTCTTTCCAGGAAGAAATGGAATCTCAGTGTTGTTTTAATTAGCATTTCTCAAATGACCAGTGTTGTTGGACACGTTTTCATATATTTATTAGCAATTTGCATACCTTTTTCATTCTGTATTTTAGGGAAGGGTTTACAGGGTGTTCAGGGTCTCACTACTAGATCATACTCATAGTAATCCACTTGTTTGCAGCCTCCCCAAAGCTGGGATTGCAGGCCCACACCACCACACCCAGTCTCAACTGCCGTCTCAGGGTGGCCCAAGGACGGGGCCAGCAAGGCAGGCCTGGGGATAGAACCCCCAGCTCCTGTACTTGCTTGCAGTCACTTTAATCATCTGAGCTATTTGGCTAGTCTACAATTTGCATATCTTGATCTGAGAAGTGTGCATTCATTTCAGATGCCCATTTTCTGGATTGGGTATTTGAATTCAGGAGGTCTGATTATCTGAGTTTTTTATATGTCCTCAATCCCTTTTCTAGAAACAGCTGACATACAATTTTTTCCACATTGTGGGTTTTGTTTTTTCTTCATTCTGTTTGTGGTTCTCTTGCTGTGCAAAGTCTTATTAAAGTATGACATTCCATTTGTTGCTTCTTTGTAATATTTGCTGTGTGATCTGGGTTTTATTCATAAAGTCTTTCTAGATCAACATCTTCAAGAGATTTACATATTCTATCTTCCAGTGGATTTAATGTTTTTACTTTAATATTTAGATATTTGTCTCATCTTGAATTTAGATTAGAACATGGTGAAAAATATGGGGCCAATTTTAATTTTGGAATGTGAAAAGACAGTTTTATAGCACCATGAATTAGAAAAGCTATCTTTCTTCCATAGAATGTGGTTGCTGTCCTGTCAAAGATACCTATGTCAAAGGTACCTATGTTATATCTGGAATGCGTTCTGCATTTCCTAATATCTTCCATTGATCTTCAATTCTTTTCTTTCTTTCTTTCTTTTTTTTTTTTTTTGCTAGCAACACTTTGTTTTTATCACAATAGCTTTATAGTATAATTTCAAGTTGAATATTTTGATGGTTGAGCCTTGCCTTTGTTGACTAGAACTTCCTTTGCTATTTTAGGTCTCTCCTGGTTGCAGATGAATTTTAGGATCATTTTCTCTCATTCTGTCAGGTATTCTGTTGAAATTTTTATTAGAATTGCATTAAAGCTTTGTACTAGTTTTGGACACATGGCTATTTTCACTGTATTAGTTCTTCCTACCCAAGAGCAAAGGATATCTTTCTATTTTCTGGTATTCTCTTTAATCTCCTTTATCAGAACATTGTTGTTTTTAATGTGGAAGCCCTTTACATCCTTCATTAGAATGATCCTAGGTACTTCATTATTTAGGATGCTATTATGAAAGATATTGTTTGTATAATTTTTTTCTCAGAGGGCTTTTATTTTTATTTTTTTACTATTTTTAATAGGGGTCTACAGGATCTTTGGACTCATAGTGATTTGCCCATATTCAGCCTCCCAAAGAGCTAGGATTACAGGCACACATCACCACGCCCAGTCTCAATTGTGTCAGCCCACCGTGGGAATCAAACCCCAGACTCTGTGTCTGCCTAAGCAGGCACTTTAATCTGCTGAGCTATTTTGCTGGCCTTCACTCAGTGAGTATTTTATTAGTGTATAGGATGGCTATTGATTTTAGAGTGTTAACTTTTATCTAGCTATGTTATTGAATTTGTTTATTAAATCTAGCAGTTTTTAGTGGCATGTTCGGGGTCTTCTAGTTTGAGTATCATGTCCTCTACAAATAATGACAATTTAACTTCCTCCTTTCATTATCATTATTCTTTTTCTTTCTCTTATCTAATGGCTCTGGCTCAAGTTTCCAGAATATGTTGAATAAGAATGGAGACAGTGGACATCCTTTTCTTGTTCCTGATTTTAGAGTGAAAGATTTCAGTTTTTGTCCATTTACTATGGACATCTATTTGAACTTTTCTGAAAAGTTTATCTAAAATACCATGAATTGGCACCACACTTTGTGAAAAGCTTTTTCTGCATTTATTGAGATGATCATATGCATTTTGTCCTTGGGTCTGTAATATGGTATATTATACTTATTGATTTGCATATATATGTTGAGCCATCCCTGCATCCCTGGGATGAGTCCTACTTGATCATTTGCTGCATTCTGTTTTCCAGTATCTTATTAAGGATCTTTGCATCTGTGGTCATTAGGGAGATTAGCCTGTAGTTCTCATTCTTACTTGGGTCCTTCTTTGGTTTTATTATCAGTGTAATGTTTGCTTCGAGGAATAAATTTCAGAGTATTGCTTCTCTTTCAATTTCATTAAAGAGTTTGAGAAATACTGGCTTTAGGTTTTCTCTAAATTTCTTGTAGAATTCAGCAGTGAATCTTGTTATGGCCTGAGTTTTCTTTCTTGGTAGGAAGTTGACATCTTCCCTTTCATTGATTGATACTGATTTATTTAGGCTTTCTGTATCTTCTTGATTCAACACTGATAATTCACATGTATGTAGGAATCTGAATATGTCTTCTGTATTTTCCATCTTATTAGAATAAAAGTTATCAAAGTAGGTATCATGACCTTTAGGATTTCTTCAGTTTTTTTGATTTTACCCTTTTGAAAAGGTTGGCTAAGGTTTTGTTAATTTTATTTAATCTTTCAAACAACCAACTCTCTGATTCATTGATTCTTTGAATTTTTCTTTTTATTCTCTAATGCATTAATTCATGCTCAGATCATTGTAATTTCCTCTCTCAGATGAGCTTTGGGCTCGTCCCACCCTTCTTTGTCTAGAACTTTGAGGTTCAACATGAAGTTGTTCGCACTTGCTCTGTTTTCCTGACAGTCTACTCACTGTTATAACTTTCCTTCCTATGACTGTTTTTGTTGTGTCCCACAAGGTCCAGTATGCTGTATTGTCATTATCATTTAATTGTAGAAACTGTCTAATTTCATCTGTGACTCATTTGTTGTTTGGGAGGGTGTTATTAATTTTTGTGTGTTTATTAAGTTCTTATGGTTTCTTTCACCATTGATTTCCAATTTCATTACATTATGATCTGATAATTGCATGGAATAATTTTGATTCCTTTGCATTTACTCAAGCATATTCTATGAGTCTATTTTGGAAAACACCCCATGTTAAGTTGAGAAAAATGTGTATTCTGATGTGAGGTAGAACACTTGGTGTTATGGTTTGTGTCTTTCTGTCCCTTCCCCCCAAGCCTCATATAATCATTGGGCAGACTTTTAGAGTTTGGGATTAATTCATGATCCAATGCTAGTATTATGGGTATGAGTGCTACATGGGCTTTGGATAACACAGCCTGAATGCAATACAAGGAAAGGAAAGAGGCTTGCTTTCTGCCTCTTCCATCACTGCCACTGTGCCTTCCTTTTTTTCTCTTGATGTCGCCTGCTGACAAACTGCTGCCTTCTACCATGTGCCACTCTGCATGGGAACCAGCCAAGTATAGACTGAAACCTCTACAAACTGTGAGATAAATAAACCTTTCCTTCCTTAATTTTGAGTGTCAGGTATTTTGTCCTTGTAATGAAAGAAAAGTAACCAAGAATCCTGTATACACCTACTAATTCCTTTTGTTCAAAAGTTTGGTTCACTTCTAATATTTCACTGTTAATTTATTTATCTAGTTGGTCTGTCTTTTTGTTACGTGGGTGGGATTTGAGATCCCTGAATATAATTGTGTTAGTGATTATTTTATTTTCCATGTCCATTAATTTTTTATATAGTCGGGTGCACTGGTATTTGTTGCATATATATATATATATATATATATATATATATAT
>NDGM011116209.1:0-12886 GCA_002564305.1 Octomys mimax
AAGAAGAAGAAGAAGAAGAAGAAGAAGAAGAAGAAGAAGAAGAAAAGAGAGAGAGAGAGAGAGAGAGAGAGAAACAAGCAAGAAAGGAAATGGGAGATTACACAACAAAGAAACAGAACAGGTGATGCTGGGACAAAAGAATCAGGCCTACAATGAACTTGAAGAAGAGATACCCACAAATGGAGAAGATATAAGTGCAAAACACCCACTTAGAGTACATTGCTATATTATGGAAATTGATTTATCTGTATTCAACAGAGATTTATTGAAAATCTACTGTTTCAAAAGTCTTCAGAATTTAAAGATGTAATACAGGATTTATTCCAGCAAGAATTTGTATCATACAGATATTTATATTCAGTATTGCTCTACAAAGATTGAAAGTAATTAACTTTTAAAGTGTGCTGTTAGTTATAAAAATATTTGATATTGCATAGTATTTTATGACATGTAATGTGCTTTTCTACAGCATCCAGAAATTCTCCAGTCTGCTGATATCAGCTGGCCATCCCACATTGTAATTCAACTCTGACACCAACTATTCAGAGTTAGTGAAGACCTCAAAGATAAGGGGTTCAAGCCCACATGAGTACCCAACTTCCATGTGAGACACAAACAGAGTTCCTGTACACCCAGCATTTCAGCCCAATTGGCTACAATGCAGGGAACCCCACAGCCTCTTTGTCAACTTTCTAGAAAGACTCACAGAACTGCTCTGCTTTTGGCAATACTTTATTTTGAAGCAAAGCCTGTCTCTTGAACAGTGAAGTGGACACAAAAGACAGGGCAAGGGTTGGGGTCTGGGATGTAGAGCATCCATGACTGTCTGGAAATACTCCGTGCCTGGAACACCTGCCAAGCTGAGAAGTATGAAACTCCTTGAGGCTCACTGTCAAGGGTCTTTTTAATGGAAATGTCATCATGTACACAGCATTGGTTGAGTCATGAGTTACTGGCAATTAAGCTCAGTGATTCAACCCTACTTCGAAGTTAGGAGCTAGAGCTAAAAGTTGTCATGCTCTAGTCACGTGAATTTTTTTCTTGGCTGTCAGCCTCTATCTGGAAGTTATCTCAGGACTTAACAACCAGTCCCTTCATGCGCCAAAGCTCAAGTCAAAGCCCAAAAGGGCTTAGTATAAATGACAAAACTCTTTCATCATTCAGAAGATTTCTGGGATTGTCAGCACTCTGTGCCAGCACTAGGAAAAGGGACTAAATATGAATCCTCAGGCAGTAGGAGCTGGATTTACCATATGTAGCCCCTTCCACATTATTCACCAGCTATAAAGCATTACCTCAATTAAGAGCTATAATACACAGTTCTGTACCTAGAGATAGTCCACATAGCTGCTCAGTCTTTAATGGGACAAACCAAGGGTAGAAGCTCCTCTGTGTACCGCAGCATGCCATGCACATGTCATCCTGTCCTCTCTGAATCAAAAAGCAATCTGTTAGGAAGCACAATTGATGGAGTTGTCAAAGTATTCACCTATTTTCTTTGTTTCAGTAGATAACTGAGTGGAATAAAGATGACATCTGCTAATTGATTGGAATGACTATCATTTGTTGGGATGTTTGAATGTTGTTTTCAATATATTTTAGTAGTACTGCATCATTAGTATATGCATGTCTTGTAAATTGTGTGCAATACACAGCTAGAGCCTTTCTGGGAACCAAATTTTCTTGTCATTAGAGTAAGGTCACTGAGGTATGATTACAATTGCTGGAGGTTGCCTAGAGCCTTTCCCCATCTTGGAAGGGGAAGATCACACAGAGTTCACCAAAGAGTCATTAATCCCTCCTCTCCAGGGCTGTCAGCTCAGCAGCATATTTTTATAATTGATAATTTCCAGCATGTTAGTTGGCAGTATCCTTATTTCTAGTGTTTGAGTTAGAAAAAGCAAAAGCTTCTCTGTCTTCAGTTAAATGTCATTAACCCTTGAATGATTTTGTATATTCTCTGATATTAGTGGTAACCTATACTAGAATTCCTAAAGCTCCTGTCTTAAGATAGGGAAAGTTTTGGAAGGCATGGTAGTGTGATAATTAAATTCTTATAAAGTTTGAGGTGGCTAATGAGAGCTTAATAAGATAAGCATGAGTGTAAAATGAGCCAGCCTCATAATTCTAGCATATCTGGAAAGGGAGACAAAAATTCATGGAGTAGGAAGACCTACACACTGTTTAAGTAAATAACTTGTTGAGATTATTGATGTCCTGGCTATAACTGAAGCCTTTTTGGTTTATTGTCTCATTATACCAACCATGGGATTTCTGGAGAGGAATACTATTTCATACTTTTCTTCCCCCTTTAATCCATATTATCTCCTCCTTCCCACCATAACATAACTGCATCAAACCTGTTCAATGCAATCAAGAAAATACACTCAATTTAAAAAATTGATTCTAACTAATCTCAATTAAAAAACTCTACAGTAGAGAAAATGCCTCAAATAGGCACTGTTATCAGAGTGATGGGCTGTAAGGCTGTGCTTTTAATTTCTGATCATTGTCCAAAAGTCTGTCATGTAGAAAAACTCTAGAGGTATTATGAATGTACTGAAATACTGTCTGTCACATCCTGTGCATGCCATGCTTTCAGGATTACATTTTAAACTCATGATTATTGGAACCAGTGTATGCATCTTGTGTTCCCTATTTCACATTACAAAATACTTCTCTTCTAAAAATAAAATTTTGGTATATATATACTGTAGAGCATCTCCCAGTAACATTGCTTTCATGTGGGAAAAAAGTATGCTGATGTATTTTTCCTGTGGAAAGCTGTAACTTCTTCAAGTATGTTTGCTCACTGGACAATAGGATGTTACACTGGGGATGGATACAGGCTATCACTTCTGCAAAATGAAAAATGCAGCACGAAAGAAACAGAAATTTTATTGATATCATTTATACTATCCTATCTGACCTTAACTCACTGGAAGAAAATTTTAAATAGAAAATCAGATTTTAAGATTCTTTATTATCATAACTGTCATTTAGAATTGTTATTCAAGTTCATAATCATTCTACAGACTGTCATTATTCTGAAAAGGCTCTAGAGATATGCTGTTAAAATATTCCAACAAAGATTTTAGTGATGGTGCATAGAATATATCACGATCCTCTCCACTGTGTAACGACGTATAGAACACCTAGTAAATGTCTTAAAATAGGGATTTTTCCATTGGAAAAATAATGAATAATTTTCATTATAATTTAAAGAGAAATTAGAAAAGGAACATAATTTAAAGCCTACTTAATTCACCCTCATTTCTAATAATAAGGCCTTCTCCGCTGAGCCCTATCTCTGCCCTTGATTTTTAAGAGGGTATTTAGCACACGCTTTTTCTCATTGGATAACCTAATTGGAGCTGTTAGTTAAGTCAGGAGAAAATAAAATGAGGTCAAGATTCTTAAAGGCCATTTACTTGCTGATCCAGAAGTTCAGAGTTAAAGGGCTACTAAAATATTTGAGAACACGAGGATGATTGATGAAGTAGATATGCCTTCATATCTCTTTTGTTCCGCACATTCCCTGAATATCTATGAGGAGAGGGGAAAATGGTTCCAGGGGAAGAGTTTGTGTGTTCATAAAGGCAGGATGTTTTGGGACATTGTGTCAGAACTCAGGGTACATGGCTAGTGTCGCTAAGTTTCCTTTTCTTCATTATGAAGATACAGACTATTTGGAATCCACAGTGCTAGAATGCACGATATGGAAAGGCAGTGCCAAGGCTCTAATAAAAACTCAGGTAAATCCTTGAGGAAGTAATGGGTAGGAAGCCTAGGCACTATAGCCTTATTATGGCAATGATGATATTTTTCAGGATGTGAGACTACTATCATTCTTGTAAATCTTTATAGTTGCAATGAGGCCTAAAGTAGTACAAGAAAAGATACTTCTGAATACTACTTTAAACAAGAAATTGAAAAGCTATTTGCCCTGAATGGAAATCCTTATGTAAGTTTGTAAATTCAACTTTGTATGAATCATTGGGCTGCATACTGGACAGAGGGAGGAAGGATTGGAACATTTTTTTTTTCACCCAGACTATTTGATAGAATACAAGTATAGCAGGCTTTTCAAGGAGATATTCCTTCAAAATGAGTTAGACTTATTTAGGAATTAGTACACATGGAGGGAAGTCTGTTGTCCTTTGAAGGGCAAACCTTTGAAATGACCTGGGTTAACTGGGCGATTCTAGTGCCTTGTAAGTGTGAACAGAAACTCAGGTATATGAACAATCTAATCCTATGTTGAAATATATCAGCTGTAAAAAAGATTGAAGTTATTCTCCTAATGAACATCAGGATGTCCTTTAACTTCAGTTCATTTGAAGTAGGGTAGAGAGGTGAGCCATTAGCACGAGAGTTTGAGGGAAAGGAGGGAGGAGAGTGGTACCTCCTCAGCTGTGATGAGTGGGTGAAAGTTGTTATGGAATTTTATTTTTGTAACGGGACTATTCTATTTTAGACAATTTGCTACAAAGACTTGTGAGGCAGTGCTTGTCTCTCCTACTTCCCCAGTCTCTTTTGTGTGAAAACCTATTTCAAATTCTAGATCTCCTGTCAGCAGCAGTTTGGGGATTGGGAACGGAAGCCGTGGGATCAAGGACAGAATAGTCCTAGAGAACTCCCTCAGGAACTCCAAGCTGAAGGAATTAGCAGAAATCGTAGAGAAGACACTGGAGTTTGTACGTGAGTAAAATAGGTTGTGAGATATAATCCTGTCGAGAATTCCAGCGACAGGATGCTGCTGATATCTTAATCAGTTTTCTGATATGGTTGTGTGAAGCCCAAATTAGTTAGATAATGTAGTACATTCTCTCCCAGGCTGGATGCTATTTTCTTTCTTTCTCAGAAATCTGTTGCTTCTTGCTTCACTTTCCCTAGAATTCTATAGCCTCATGCTAAGCATGGCTGCTCAAGATTCCTACTCTATGATCCCGCTTAGATCATCCTTACTGAAAATAAGTTACTGTGAATCTTAATCTAAGAAACCTATTGTAACATATCTTCCTCGGAAAGCTGTGAAGATTTGCTGAAATAACATTTAAGAAAGGGGCAAGTTATACAATTTAAAATGCTGTAAAATATGTTTTATATTTATTTGGCAATTCCCAACTTCTCTAGTTAGAAAAGAATCAAACTAAAAAGAGAGGGCCGGCCAAATAGTTCAGCAGATTAAAGCACCTGCAAGCAGGTGCAGGGGCGGGGAGGCAGAGGTGCTATCCCCTTGCCGGCCCCGTCCCCGGGGCATGTTGAGATAGCAATTGAGACTGGCTTTTCTCTAAATAACTACTTTCCTGAGTGGGCTCAACATTTGGAAGGACAATGAGCAACCTAAGCAACATTTAATGGGATACACCATTTAATTGCACACTGGAACTGAACTTAGCATCCATGACCGAGTACTTCCTCTTTTTCAAGATTCTGCGAGAGGGTTGTGTTCTCCGTTCTCAGTTCCCCCACACCAGCCAGTGCAACGACAGACTTAAAAAGGTCCTGATCCCTGGGGATCGATGCTTTCAAATCATCCTTCAAACATGCCTGAGTACCGAGAGGTTAGCCACCCACGGAGGGATGCCAGGCACTTAGAACACCATTTGGATTCAGCTCATCTATTTTCATTGGCTTGTCATTGTAGAATCTGAACTATTTCAGAACTTACTGAATGGGAATAATGGCTAGATTTGCCTCATTTTTTTAATGTAAGAACACAGCAGCATGGATTTGAGATGAGTTGTGGCTCAAGTGGATGAGAGGTTGGTCTTTCTTTAGAATTTCTCTTGCTGCCATTTAACTAAATTTCTTCTGGTTCTGGTCAATGACAACCCCACATTTCTCTGGTATGCTGTTAGATATGTGTTGACAGCTTTGATGCTTCCACTCTATCTCCTGTCTACCCCAGACTGGGCACATACAGCTCTCATCACCTTCCCACTCAGCTCATATTTTGTAAATTCTCTACTGTCTTGTGGTTTGTTTTTGCTTCCCATCTGATTTTTTTTTTTATAGACAGCCCATAAGGAAGATCAAAAGGGCAAGCCAAGGTAAAAGTACAGATCCATCTTTTGAGCTTCATGTAGCTACCTCATCTTTCCTATTTACCTAGTTTCAGCCCAGTGAACAGAAAGCAGTAAGGCTGATCACCAAACCAGGAGGTGAATTCACATCGTGTGGAGTACTAGCACAGCTGGGCTCAGGGCTTTCTGAAAATATGAGTAGTAGGACTTTGGTATAGAATAGTGAATTCAAGAGCCTAATTTTAAAACTTATTTTCCCTATCTCACTGGTAAAAAGTACATTGCATTAGGTCTAATGTACATTATATAAATATAAACAGGAGAAGCAATAGGACATTTTTATAAAACGACTTTAACTTATATTGGTACAAATAACTCTAAAACCAGTCTGTTTCAAAATGTCCCTATAGAATTAAATGGATTTTGAAGGTGTTCAGGTATTTTATTTCACTGATTTTTACTTGGACTACTTAAGATTAAACTACTCACTGTAGAAAAGTAACCTATATATTTAACACCTTCTGTTACTTTATTATAAGAATGATAAATATTTTTCTTATTTCCAAATACTATGTTAGTAGTACTTATTTAATATCAACTTAATAAAACAGAAAGATAATAGAGGTTATTAATTAATTTATTTAGCATACAGGGTCTCACTATGTAGTTCAGGCTGATCTTAAACTATCTTTGTAATGCAGCATCATCTCTAACTCACAATGATTCTCCTGCCCTGGACTCCCAAGTGTTGGGATTATAGGTGTGCACCATGGCACCCAGCCTAAGCCAGTGCTTTTACTTAACCTAGAGTTGGTCTTGTGATCATCAATTATTTTCTCCACTGGAGATTTTAAAAGCTCTTAAAATTTGAATTTTTTAAATTTCTTTTTTTAAGAGTATGTTAGTGACTAACCAAATGTTTAGACTTGATTGTAATTCTTATGTGCTTTCAAGAAATAAATTACCATAAAAATTTCAAGTTTAGCTGAATCAATATAATGACTTATAGAAAAAGTAGAAATCAATTTGAGAATGAATTTATAGGTACATAACGTATTTCCTTGCTCCACTCCTTAAAAAATGCAGACTTGAAAATCTATGAACTGGGGCTGGGAAGATGGCTCAGTAGAATAAGCTCTTGACTGGCAAAGGCAAGGATCTGAGTTCAATCCCTGGTTCTGCCAAAAAAAAAAAAAAAAAAAAGAGAGAAAGAAAATCTATGAACTTACACAACATGATACGTAGCAGAGGATGTTTTTCTCTCAATTTGGTAACATGAAGCTTAGAAGCGAAGTTCATTAACTTATTGCAATGGTATGGAATAGGGAAAATACAAAGCTTGTCTTGGTTACTTTTCTCTGCTTGCTAAGACAAAAATACCTGACACCCCAGATTAAGACAGGAAATGTTTATTTAGCTCACAGTTTGTGGCGGTTTCTGTCTGTAATCATCCAGCTCCAAAAGGTGGCATGGCACAGGGGCAACACTTCAAAGGGACAGAAGACAGCAAAGACAACAAGAGAAAAATGGGAGAACAAGCCTCTTTTCCTCTTTTACGTTGCAAGCAGGTTACCCCTTGACCCCAGGGCCAGTGTATCACTCACACCATCTACTGCCCTCCTCCTGCACAGGCATAGATATTTACAAAGTGAGGACCCTGGCGCCCTCCTGAGTTGTTTAATCTTTTCAAGTAGATACCCTGTATCAACCATCACAAAACTGAAAATTTTAAGATTGTACTATTTTCTCAACATAACCCATTATTTTTCTTATCACTGTGTTATGTCTTAAAATTTTTAACCTATAAAATGAGCCCAGGCAATACTGTAGTAGAGCAGATATGCTGGCTGCCACTGCAGGCCCTGTACAGCAGTACTTCAAATGCCATTAACACGATCAAACTGTTTTTTCCTAATCAGGTTTGGAGGGTAATACTCTGAAACAAAGTATACATTAACTTCAGTACATGTGACAATAATAAGTACTATTAGATGGCTTCTCAAGTGTTTGTTTTCCAAGAAAGAACTGTGTATACAGGGGAAATAGCTGAAAGATGTGCAGAGTACTCCGGAAAAATACAGAGATGGTCTGAGGGCACTAATGTTGCTTTTACCAGTTTTACATTTACAGGAAGGCCACCTTCATGAAGACTGCCCTCTCAAAGCTGACCTGGCACTTCACTGTGTTGAGATCCTTGGGAGTGGTGCCAGGCATAAGCTCTGAGAGTTAATCTATTCTCTAAGCAGAAATGTTTGAAAATTTAAGCCATTGAATGCAAGCCGGAGTGTTACCTGGGTCAGCTTGACCCACTATGTCAATTTTAAGGGTTGAGAAGAAGGTAGAATTTTCTGTTTGGGAGGGTTATTACATAGGCATCATTGCCAGAATATTTTTCCAATAATGGATAGAATCAAGTCTCAATTGCTGACTCCTTCAGATCAACTTGACTGCATCCTAAAGAGCATTATGATACCACGGATGTGAGAAGTGATGAAGCAGATCCTGTTAAATGTATTAAAGCCAGAGCTTTGTAAGATTGTTCATAAATTTATTTGTATATTCATGTTAAAATAAAACATATGCCTTTGTATACAAAATGCTGTTTGATTTTATGTTGAACTGAGCATCCAAGCAGGATTACATAGTATAACTGTTAAGTTTTGACCTCACAGATAGAATATTTTTAAATTTAAATTTCTGTCTGCCTTGTTTAAACCTGCAAATATTAGATTATCCCATAGTAAGTCTTCTTAATACTCTTTTCTTATGTTATCTAACCATTGCTAAAATTATTTTTAATAAAGAAAGAAACTGCCTTGCTTAATCATTTTCTTATTTGTAAGCAATAGAGGAATCTATTATATGTTGGATTTCCTATTTAAAACTTTGGGGAAGTTTCCTAATTATCTCAAAGCTAGCACAAAACTTTCTCATAATCTTTTATAAGAGTTGCTTTGCTTATTTCCCACATACATCTTTTTGGCTACTCATCAGGAAGCTGCTCTAGTTACTGTGCTAAGGACTGTAAATTAAGGGTAAGCGATATCTGCGCTTCATCTTTCATGAACTTGCAGTCTTTAGAGAAGCCATTTAAGAAAATCCTGAGGGCATCTTGCCATTCTAAGTGCTCACAGTGCTTAGAAAGAACATGTTCATGGGAACCTGTTAGATAAGAGTTTTCCACTCTAGAAGAAGTGTCGGCACATTTCATTTCAGTTGCAGTGAAGTAGTAGCCTGAGGAAAGATGGCAAGGCGAGGTGGTGTCAACAAGGCCTCCATCCTGAAGCACAAATGGGGAGAATGGGAGGTTATGCTATGGCCGAGTGACACGGTTCACACCAGGGTGGTGCTTAGAGTAGATGAACTGAAATTGAGATATTTATGATAATGAATTCAATAAATCCCAATTAACAGAATTCAGTTCTGAATATTATAATTCCTAATCAAGTTGAGCCCATTCTTTTGGTGTCTAATGTTAGGAAACAATGCACTACATTTATCACAGAAATTTTCATAATAATACAGTTATTATAAGCTAAATATCTACTTAAAAGACTGAGAAGTGATAATAAGAAGTATGTTTCATAGCTATACTTAGGTATATATCCTAAATCTACCAATAGTTCTTGTGTCAGGGTAGCTTTAAATAATTAGGACTATTCTAGATTTTCATTATTCTGTCCTATGCCACTTGTGTTGGGGTGTTTTCTTAAATATATTTAGACAGTTAAATCTTAGGCAAATAATTTTTTCTTTGGAAAGTTTGTACATTTTTCAGATCTCACTGTTCAATAAAAAGATACATTAGTTATAAATAATTAAAGATGACACAAAATGATGGGAAATGTTAAAATTAGCTCACCTCATAGAATTATTTTAGATATATCTGTATATTGATTGGGAGAATAAGAGCGAGAACAAGAGTTTTCCAGTTATGCTTTTATTTTTTGTTTGTCTTTTGTCTTTTGCAGACACGGTCTCACGCTTCAGTCCATGCTGGCTTTGAGCTCACTTTGTAGCTCAGGCTGGTCTCGAACTCACAACGATCCTTGTACCTCATCCTCTTGAATTCCACAGCCAGCCTACAGTTACACTCTTAATATCAAGATACCATTATATAAAATAATAGAGATTAATTTTAAATCTCCTGTATCACCAAGACAAGAGAATTAGTATGAATTTGAAACCATTGATGATAGTTTGATAATCAACACTTCATCCTAGCCAAATAGCATTAACTAAAACTTTCAAGCTGGCAATATAGCTCAGTGGCACAGTTCTGGCTTCGCAAGTATAAAGTCCTGACTTTGATTCCTGGTAAACCAGAAAAAAAAAAAGAAACAAAATACTTTCAATAGATCTCTGGCAAATTTAGTCCATAACTTTATCATTCAGAAATTACATATTCATCTAGCAAAACATGTACTATATAATTCTTTGTGTTCCCTTAGTATGGCACTTCAAATTGTTAACTATGACTTTTGCCATTCAGTATTTCTGGGTTAATAAGAACACCTTGCAACAAAAACTAGCACTGTATTATTTCGCATAGTTCTGTCCCTGAGCTCAGTGATTCCTCTGTTCCTTTCCCCTGGACTCACACAGGTGCCATTATGGAGCTCTAAAAATTGACTGATGTTTAGCTTAATAGGGTCATATTTCTACAAGGTTTTTGATCCAGACTAGAATTTCTAAGCTTTGGCATCTACTTTCAAAGATGCAAATGTTTATCAAACATCTCCTTTTGCTACACTTGGTATTGTTTCACAGTTCAAATAATCAACATGGTCATGCCAAGATTGCTTAAGAGCATATTAGACAGGGATTTTGTCTGGGACCACTGGTCATAGAATTTACTTCCCTTTTTGAAAAATAGTAGATACTCCTTCTAATGGTACTTTTAAATGTAAAAATATTGTGCATATTTACTACTAAAATATTTTCTCTGAGACAGGTAAGTTCTTTTCTAATGTTCCTACAAAATTTACCATTTGTGTTAATCACCTCATTTGCCAAAGAGGGAAGTTTGCTATTTCATTCTCCTTGAAGAAGCCAAACATAGCCAGTGAAGAGGTTTATATCATCTCTCTGTATGATGAATAGGTTCTCTAGTTCTTCTACTGTAGACATATAATGATTTTTTTCTACCAAAATATTGAAGTATTTGATTATAATCCTTTAGGGTCTAGAGAAAAAGGTAAAAGAGACATATGAAGGAAAGGCAAATTCTGGTTAATCCTTACCTCTCTTGATTTATTAAATGTGCTTTGCTTCTGCTTTAAAAATAATTAAATAGTTCATTAAAGCTAATAGAGTCTCCCTGGTGTTAGTCAAATAAATCTGAAACAATATCGTTCTTTAGAAAATTACTTAAAATTTGGAAAACAAATTATAAAGTACTTTAAGTAGAATCAAATTTTCTTAGCTATTTGTTTCAATTGAAGATATTTCTTCACTACTGCTGTAAAAGTTGAGAAAAATAGTATTTTACAATTTTTTTCTAAAAAATAACTTTTATACACAGAGCTTTGAATATATCGCTTTTGATATATAATTCTGTATAACATTTATGTTCTCTAAATGATGTTCTTAGTGTATATAATTTCATTTATTCTTTAATTTTTAAAATTAATTTTTTGAGAAGTAAATACCAATGATACACTTTCAAAACAGGCTAGTAGTACAGTTACAATAATAAATACATTGAATATTGTTGACTTTGCAGTGGTTATTCATAGTAAAAGGTGCAAACATGATATCCTATCCAAACACTATTAGTTCAAATCATTCTTCTCTTTGAATTAAGAGAATGTAGCTGTATATCTATCCTAACTATTTCACATATACAGGTACAAAATGGTCCTTCATTTATATCCCCTTCTTTTCTTTAGTTTGTCAAAGATGGGTATTCCACTGCCATTTAAATATCGTAGGTGCGTGAACTCAGCAAAATAATCCAATATAGTCCAGTAGTCCATAATAGCAGATAGTTGTCTGTAGGACTGAGGAAAAAAAGAGATCGCATGAGGAAGAGTCAAAGAGATATAGAGGATCTTAAATTTTCAATCACAAGCTTGCAAAACTGTTTGAATGAAAGTTAAGATAGAGTTTCAGATCCTGAAGATGCTGTCACAACTAGTGAAAAGGTAAGAAAAAATAATTCATCACCTGCAATACAATGCAAATATGGACAGTGTGAGATTAACAGGCATCAATCTCACAAGAAAGGACAGAACAGAGAAAGGAGTCAATACAAATTATATAAAAATATGATCATAAGTAACAGCAGAAAACTTCCTAAATATGGGGAAACAATCTGACATTCAGTTAACAGAATCACATAGAACTCCAAACAACATCAACCCAATGAAAAACACACCAAGACATGTAATAGTCAAGATCCCAGAAATCTAGCACAAGAACAATATACTGAAAGGCACTAGAGAAATGAAACAGATCACAGTTACAATAATTCCTACATTGCATATTATTGTCTTCATAGTAGCTATTCATGGTATAAGATGCACACAAGATATCTTGTGCAAACACTATTATTATAAATCTTTCTTCTCATTGAACTAAGAGAAAGTAGCTCTATATCTATGCTATTTTGTATATACAGATATATATATTATTTACTATATATATATATATATATATATATTTCCATTACAAATGGTCCCTCATTTATATCCTCCTTCTTTGTTTAGTTTTGTCAGAGATGAGTCTTCCATTGCCATTCATATATTGTAGGTGAGTGAATTAAGCAAAATAATCCAATATAGTCCCATAGACCATAATAGTGGTGGGTTATCTGCATGACTGGCAATGTCAGAAGTTGTTGACTTGAGCCTTTT
>NDGM011116233.1:0-18074 GCA_002564305.1 Octomys mimax
TAATACATTGCATATTGTTGTCTTCATAGTAGTTATTCAGAGGACAAGATGTAGATATGATATATTGTCTAAAAATATTAGTACAAACCTTTCTTCTCATTGGACTAAGAGAAAGTAGCTGTATATCTATCCTAATTATCTTGTATATACATATATATATATATATATATATATATATATATTCACAACAAAACTATTCTTTATATCTCCTTTTTTGTTTTGTTTCATCAGATGGGTGTTCCATTGCTGTTAGAGAAGCTGTATTTGGAGAAGTCTTTAAAGGATCTTTTCACACTGGATGCCAGTCCAAAGATTGTAGGTACTTGAATTCAGCAAAATAACCCAACATAGTCCAATAGTAGGTTATCAGCACAACTGGAAATTGTCAGAAGTTGTTGACTTGAGCCTTTTAAAGTTCAGCATATTAATGTAGCTTTACTTTTTATACCTCATGGTTATGCTTTTCTGCTGGATGGTTAAGACCAAGTTAAAGCAAGGTGTATTGTTTTATACAATGGAGTATTACTGAGCAATAAAGAAAAATAAAGTCGAAGCCTTTGTAGGTATGTGGATGCAACTTGAAGCTATACTCATAAGTGAAATAAACTCACATGAATAAACATATGAGATGCACATGTGTAAATATCATATTGCTTCCCTAGTGTAGGAACTCAAAAGAAGAAATGAAAATTGAAAGGTATAACACAGTTAAATAGAAAGAGAGAACTTCAGGATTAAACAATGAAGAGAGAGAAAGGAGAAAAGTTAGGAAATATGGTATGGGTAAAACTACATTTATATAAACAAGACAGTTAAGGCAATAGTCCTAAGAATCTCCATCAAGTTTTTGAAAATAGCAGTTAATGGGTAGAATTCTTACCCTGACTAACTCTATATGTTGATATCTGTGAACTAAGCAACTACATTGTGGACAGCAATGTGTAATACTAAAACCATGCTTAAAGTACCTGCCATTTTGGTCTTCTAAATGCGTGCTGCTTCTAATGTCACAGCAATTATTTCTATACTCTCTTTAAAGTAAGTATCTGTAAAAAAAGGTGGTAAAAGTAAACAGACAAGAAAAACAAAGTGTAGCAGGATTGTACTGCTATAATGTTGTATATGGTTTGATTTCTAAATATCTGTGTAAAAAATGTGTAATTTTAAAAAACATTTTATAGGGATTTATATTTTAGACTATTCATGCTTGTTGGAAAATAGCAGTTCCATTTATGTCTAAGGTATGTGATGCTCAGACAGATAGTGATGTTAAGCTTAATTGTCTCTGTTAAAGAATAATAATATCATTAAGCTTCTCATCTGGATGTTAACATCTCAAGTTTGCAGATGAAAAATTAGACAGATAGATGGGCTAAAAAGATAGCCAATATTTTGGTCTTAGCCCTTCAAGGTCAGCGAAGACTCAGGACATAAGAGGACCTCTGTTGTGACATCCTGTAACTAAGTGGTGTCCCAAATTTTCTGATCAAGGAAATTATGAGGCCACAGAGGAAAGTGACCAACAATATATAGTATGCCTTAGGAGAGTTACCTAAAGAGAAAAAAATTCTCTCAGGCTTTCACAGAGAGCAATTTGGTCAAGCAATGGTCGTGACTCATCTAGATGGCTGACACTGACAAAAGATCCACAAGGTGCTATACATGATTTCAGAGTAAATCCTGAGGGGATTTGACTGACCTTATCATATAGCAACAGTTACATTTTTAGTTATATATGTATGTATATCTTATCAATAGAAATCTTTCTATAGTGACAACTATGATTGAATGTTAGCTATCATCTTCTTTAACATGTTTATATGTCAAGAATCTAAGGGTTTGAGCTAAATTATTCATCCCTATTTCACAGATGAAAAATCATATTTAAGAATGAAGATCCTGGCTTGAAAACTTAGCTTTATGCTGTTGATTTAAAAGGTTTAATGTTATTTTAGTAAGCACTGAAAAAAGTCATTTAAGCTTTCTGTGCCTCAGTCTCACATTTAACATGTGGAAAACATTGCATATTCTACAGGTTTGTGGTAAGCAAAGTGCTTAGAAAGTCACACATGCTTAATAAATATTAGCTGTTATCATCCATGCTAAGGGGATGCCAAACAGTACACAGAACAAAATGAGAGCTAATAATTAGAGCTGTTAGTTGAGTGCCAGCTCTCCAGCCAAGTTAAAAGCTCTCCTTACCCTCAGTTTCCCCCTGTGAAAATGGGGATCCAAGTGCTCCATAGGCAGGTATGTGAGCCAAGTGAAAACGGTGCAAAGCACTTGGCATAGGGCCAGTTTCACAATTTTCAAAAGATGAAAACTGGTGAATAGAAGCCATGAAAATGGAAAGTGTGGTGAATTTGGTGACAGTTATGTTTATATTTTACTTTCTCAAAATAATAAAGAAACTGAGAATATACTATGCTTCAGCAGGTACTAGTTTCTTTTACATGTCATACCATGGACAATCAAAGAAAGTACTATAGTACCTCCTGATTTACCTGGCTCAAGTGAAGGAAAGGCAACCCCTCCCCCCAAAAAAAACCCCCCAAATCCCCAAAAAACCATGCCCACAGAGTGCTATATCGTCTTGTCATATATAGTTATAAAGTATGAAGTAAGACTTTCAATTTTAATTTTTGTCCTTTAAAAAAATTCAGCCTAAGTTAAATGTTGCATTTCCCAGCTGCATTAAGCTTAACAAGGAACTTCTCAATTTTTGGCTGAAAATATCTATTATTCCTCGTAGGAATACCTATCATTATTTTAATTGACAATTTCAAATTCTTTAGAACACTAAAATAAACTATTTTTAAAAACAGTGCAAAAAATCCAAATGGGTGATAGGCATAAAAATGAAAGGTCTTTCTCCAAAACATTCACTGACACAGATGTCTATCTATAGGACAGAAGATAAGTGAATAAACATAATAGAAAAGAGAGGGAATTGTAATGACTTAATTAATGGAGTACATTTTATTTAAAAGGTTAAATTTGGAACAATCATCTTTTATACATATGAGTGTTGAGAATGAATTTAAATAACAGTAGCAAATGAGAAAATGAGGTAAAATTACATGCATCACCACAGAATTTTTTTAAAATGGCAAGTGTTATAATTAGTACTCAACTTCCTTTATATCCCACATCACCTTCAAGCTACTATTAATGTTATCTCTTGGGGCTGGCACTTACGATGCATCGTATTTGGATAGAACAGTGATTGGAATGTTAGCAATATGAATTATGACAGGGTATCATTTTGAAGAAAGGACTTATTTATAAGAAACAGGAAACTAACTGGTCTGGCATAGGCAAGATTATCTATTCTTAAAAAGCACAGTACCAAAACATCAAGTAAGAACATATTAAAAACCTAGCAAGAGCCTAGGGTTCTGAGGGCAGGTTTTCTCTTCTGTTTCTTCTTCTTTCTAAGTGTCTAGAACTTAGTATTATGTTCTCTCTTTTATCCTTAAGTTTCACCTAAGGAATGGTACTAATTACTCTGGAGTATCTATGGAGCATGTTACAGTAATGGAAGGGATATGGAGCGAAGTTGAGTCCTTCTGAACATGCCATTCTCAGACATTTTTATTATGACCATTGTTTTCATTATAGCCATTATTAAATACTAGAGGGCACTGTGGACATGACTTTTTTGAAGTTTCTCTGGATTTATTTAGATAATGGGATTTCTATACCAACCTCCTGTCTCCTGATATTCTACCTAAGATCAATGGACACTACTTGATTTAATTACCACAAGGTGCTTAATAAAGAGGTTATGCTTTGACTCGAAGACTTGCTTGGGAATCGCAGCAGCCTGATGACAGACATTTCTAATCCTCCAGGTTATATGCATTTGAAGCTAATCAGAACTGTCCAACTGCTAATGGTACTTTTTAAAAAGCCCAAGCAGACTGTATTTTTCCAGTTAATTTTAACCAGGTTCATTGTTAAGAGTTGAGAGGAAGAAAATATGAAGGAAAAGTAGCTACAAACAAGATGGCACTCTGAGAACTTGTTAGGGGCAAACATTAAAGTGCACATAATACTTTCATGCATGGCTTCCCAGTAGGGTGCATTTATACTAATATAGTGATCACTTAAAATGTTTTATTCTTTTGTCAAGCCTTCTTATACACTTCAAATGCTTTCTCACTAGGGGAAAACAATTCCCTTGCTTATTGATAGCATTTGACACGCATTCTATAACATAAGTGTCTATTAGGGACTGCACTTGCTTAATAAAAATTTGCAGAATGGTAGCAGATTTGGTGAGTTAATGGGCCCCATATGCTCTTCTTATGCTGACAGGGTATGGTATATTGCGAACATGCACAAATTGCTTCAGATGAAAATTACCATCAGCTCCAGTTATCCTTTCTGAGAACAACAACACAATGTCACAAATGGGGGAATATGTAAATGTGCCACTACTTCATGTTGAAATACTTTGAGTCCAAGTAGCACTCTAAAATATGATGCAACCCTAGTGTTTTTGTTTTTTCACATAAGCACCATTATTCCACTTAATCTTTTTCATATATCTGACTTAATGGAGATGGCAAATTTGAAGCCTATACTTTCCTACAATAAAAAATATTCCTTCTAATGAAGCCATTAATACTTCTCTTTGGATAACCAAATATCAACTCATTCCTTCATGGTTAATAAATTTGTTTTCAGGAGTTGTTTCTTCAGAACTTGAAATTGATGTAGTTGTCAATATTAAGAATCAATTTTCCTCTCCTTTAGCAGATCAATTTCTGTGCCCCTGATTAATTTCCAGAATTTGTAAAGAATGTAAACCTGTTTCTAGCTGTAAATTAAGTTTCCTTCTTAGCAACCATGAACTATTACTGCCTTAATTTATAGTCATCAATGACTGTTCGCCATGCTGTTTCTCCTTAGAGAGACTGAGTTTTCAGCCCTGTGAATTTTTATGCGTTAAGATTTCTTCCATCTTTTTAAAAGGCAGGCATGCACACATGAGTGAGCACCCCCACACACAACCAAAGCACAAATAAGGTTTTTGTTTAAGTAAACAAAAAGAGTGGTTAGGGAATTGGTACAAGATAACCATGCAAAGGTTTATCTCACTATCTTTTTTAGAAACTTCCCCAAAGTACCAGGCTCCATTTCAGATATTTTTCTGGCTCAGACACCGAGCTAATCAGAATATAGAAGCTGAAGAGTTTTCCCTACCATAGCACGTCTTGAAACTTCAGTGACACAGAATGAAAATGAGGGGCCAGGCCTTTTACCATTATCTAATTGTCTATACGTTCACCACTCGTCACTTAGGTCTTCAAATTTCCTTTTCTTTTTCTATAGCCCTTAGGAAACCTTAAATCAGAAGTTGTAAAAATCTAGAACTTTTCTTCTATTTTTAACTCACTAAAGAATATTAGATTTTTTATTTTTATTTTTTGGTACTGGGAATCGAGCTCAGGATCTCATGCTTGCCAGACAGGCACTGTGCCACTGAGCTATATGCCTGGCCCATTAAAGAATATTGGAAAAAACAAATTAATTCATTTGTTCTGAATCCTTTCAATAAACACCATTATTCTTAAAATAATCACATGCATAAACCTGCAGTCTAATGAGGAAACACAAATAATATATTTGATACAAGAAAATATGTTAAACATTTTAAAGAAGAACACAAGTATATTTTAGGTAGATGGGAAAGTCAGATGCACATGTAGGTTCTTGAAAAAAAGTGCTTTAGATGAGTGAGAACTTAAGTCTACTGATCAGAAGGGGGACAAAGACAACTGTATTTCTGTTTTGTTTTTGGGATGGGTCTTGCTTTGTAGTCAGTCTTGAACTGACTAGGTAGCCCATGCAGGCCTTGAGCTCTCAGCCTTCTGGGTGCTGGGGTTACAGGCATGCACCACCATACTCGTCAAGACAATCCTTTACACATGGGACACATTTAGTCCCAGGAAGCAGATACAAAGCATGGAAGGTGTGGACCAATGCAAGCTTCAAGCACCAAGAAACTTGAGTTCTGATGCTAATTGCATATGAAATAATTAGAGACATTTTCAAACTTACTGAATTTAGTTGTATAATAGAAATAATGGTTGCAGGATAAGATAGTGGCTATCTGGTACAACATGTGAAAGTACATGGAGCCCAACTAAAGTAAGTGCTTAGCAACAGATTTATGTTTGACTTCCACATTTCCGGGGGCCCCTGTAGTCCAGCATATCAACAGTAGGTTTTTTGCCTAGTATGTTAACTTCCTGTTGGGTGTAATGGAAATTTTCCCACTCTTTGAGGAGCACTTCTAAATACCACCTTTTCCAGGGCTCCAGGCTGTGTTTTGGGCCCACAGCCATTTGTAGCTACCCTACGTTTTTGTGTATAGGGTCTGTTTCAAGCTAAGCTATGAACACCGTAAGAGGGCATAGGTTTTTTTTCCATTTCAGTCTAGAATCATGTGTGGCACCTCTGTATGTACTCATTAATGTCAGTTTAATGGATAAATGACTGCATGACTGCAGAATAAAGAATGATCAGCAGTCTGGATAGGACCATTGAGAAAGGGCTCTAAACTAAAGAATGAAGCAATTATTAGGGGTGGAAGGCAAGTACCATCTCGATTCTGAGATGGGTCTAAATAAAGACTCAAACATGATGGAATTGTGTGGAATAAATATAAATTCACTTATACTGTGCATAGTGCAGAACCATAGAATTGCAGAAAACATGATTGGTAACCGACTCACATTTTGTTGTCTTTCTCTAACACTGAATGACTTGTGACTGATTGCTGGGTATTACTTCCTATTTATTTTTTGGCTTGTTGGCACTAATAACACTTGTTCTTCATATGGTGTGACACTTGAAATAGCAGTTCCCTCTGTTTATAGAAAACACCGTATTTTCAAAAGAATTGAGTACTTGGTACAAAATCTCTCCTTTCAATATGCAAATGTTATGAGTTACCAAAGCTATGAACAAAGTAAATAAATGCCTTTCTGTTATGCGATATTCAGAAAAAAGCCAGTAACAAGAATATTAGTTTTAAAATTTTCTTGTATTAAATATTGGAGAACTAAGTTATACTCCTCCTATGTGTGTAAGGTATAAAGAAAATCAATAAATGAGATGGTGAGTACAAGCTATACTTTTCAAAGAAAACGTGTAAGATTTTATCTTGGAAGCATCACCAATATAAACATGATCTTGGCTTTCATATGTTATGATTCTCTTTCTTTTCCTTATAATTACACTACAACATTGTTCTCCAAAAACATTTTTGGAATACCCTTCACTAAATGACACCAGATTCTGTCAAATTCCTTTTCTGGGTCCCCTGATGTGATCATATGACCATAATGGCTTTAATGTGAGACTTGCATTGATTTCAGACACTAGACCAATTCATTTCAAACCAACTGAGTTCAAATGCTATATTCCTGGAATAAACTCCTATTTTGTGATATACGAATGTACAACTTTGTAATATATTTCTGGGTTGAATTTGAAAAAAAAAACATTAGAAGCCACTTTGTACCAATTTATGGAGAAAATGAACCTAAATTTTCTTTATATGTTGTCTTTATACCTAGTTGATGCTAACTGTATAAAATAAGTTGGGAAAGTATTTCTCCCTCTATTTACCTGCAGAATAATTACATCTTCCCACCAAACAGCTAGACTGCAACAGAAGAGTCGCTTATGCCTAGAGATTACTTTATGGAAAAGTGTTTAACTCTAATTTTTTCAATAACTCCAGGGCTAGCCAGACTAGTTTTTCTTTCAAGAGATGAATAATTTGAATTTTAAAAGAAATTTGTTTATTACTTATTAGTCGTCAAATTTATTATTCAAATATTGCCTTATTAGCCTCTTATTAACTGAAAACCATCCAGTGAAGTCTCTACCTTAACAATGCTTATACATCTTCTCCTATTTTTAAAATGACCAGTCACTTTAGTATGATATCATTTGTATTGACCTTGACAAAAAACAGACTTTGATTTCAATGATTTTGTCAAGTATTAGCTTACTAATTCTTCCTCTGATTTTTCTTATTTCTTCTTTGCATATTTTGGGTTGAATTAGTCTTATTTTCCTAGCTTCTTGAAGTGAAAGCTGCATTGTTTGAGACTTTTCTTCTTAAAGCTACTGTAGTTGAACGTTATTATCCGTCCTCAGCAGCATCCCACAACTTGTTTTTGATCTCACAAATACTGTGGTATTTTCATGTTCATTCAGTTCAAAAATTTTCTAATTTTTCTCTTGCTTTTTTCTTTATTCTATGTTTTATTGAAAACTATAGGCTATATTTTTAAATTTTTTGACTCAGTTGCTGAATTCTAATTTCACTGAAATGAAATACTATATATATACATATATACATATAGTATAACATTAAGCCTTTGGCAACTTTTGAGATGTATTTAAGGTTTATAACACAGTCTAATTTGTTAAATGTCTTATGGTCACTTGAATGTATATTCTGTTGTCACTGTATGGCATATTTCACAAATATCAGTCTGGTGTGATAGCTCACTTACTTCTATACTCCTGGCAATCTGGAGTCTTGAGCCTAGCATGGGGCACCTTAACAACACAGTGAGATCTTGTTTTGAAATATAAAAAAATAAAAATAGCAGTTGAGGATGTAGCTCAGTATATATGTATAGTGACCCTGCGGCTAATCTCCAGTACCAAACAAAGAAAATTCTACTAGGTCGAATTGGTTGATAATGTTCAATTGTTTCACACATTAGTTTTCTTTTTGGTCTATTTATTCCATTAATTATTAATAATTGGTGTTAAAATCTTCAATTGTAACACTGGATGTGTCTATTTCTTCCATTGTTATTTGAATTTTTGTCTCACATCATAAAGCATTATTACTCAGTGCATACTTAGAATTTTAATACTGTCTTGATGACTTAGCACTGCTATCATTATGAAATTACACTTATTTTCTTACATCTGACTTACCTAATATCAATATAGCTATTGTATTCATTTAAAAAATATTTCTCTGTCCTTTTTTTTTTTTCTGTATTTGAGAAGGGTTTCCAGGGTGTTCAGGGTCTCACTATTAGATGGGACTTGTAGTGATCTGCCTGTTTACAGCCTTCGGAGAGCTGGGATTACAGGCACATGCCACCATGCTCAGTCTCAATTGCAATCTCAGTCCGCCCCAGGGGTGGGGCCAGGACAGCAGGCCTGAGGATCGAATCCCCGGCCCCTTGGCCTGCTTGCAGGTGCTTTAACTTCCTTTTACTTTTAACACACACACACACACACACACACACACACACACACACATATATATATGAATCGGGATTGAACTCAGGCCCTTGTGCTTACCAGGGAAGCTCTTATTCTACTGAGACATTTCCCTGGCCCCATTGCTTATATTTTTATATTTAATAATTTCATGACTTACTTTTAATTCAATATTACCATTTCTACCTTTAATTGTGGTCTGACCTTTGCACTTAATATGACATTAATGTGGTTGAGTTCAAATCTATCATCTCACTATTTGCTGTCTATTTCTCCACACGTTCTTTCTTATATGGTCGTTATTCTTTCTTTTCAGTATATTTAGTCTTATTGAGTATTATATTATTTTTGAGTGTATCTTGAACACTTACAATCATTTTATTGTTTTTCATTGCATCATTAAATTCAACTCATACTGTTATTGTAGTGGTTGTTTAGTGTTTATAGTGTACAAATTTAAATTCTCATAGTGTCCCTTCAGATGAAACCATAAAATCTTCATGTATTATATAAAGAACTTACAATGGTATAGTTTAATGTCTCCACTCCTATTTGTGCTGTTACTACCATACATTATCTCTTATAGAATCCATATACAGTCATTACTTTTATTTAAACAATTAACTCTAAATCTATTGAATAAGAAAGCTTAAAATATATCCATGCAAATAGTTATAATTTATGGTTTTCTGTGTTTCTAAAGAACTTTATTTTTATCTAAAATCATTTTTCTTCTGCCTGAAAGGTAGTAACCTTTCTTATGGCACACATTCTTTTTTTTTAATTTTGAAAATTTATTTATTTATTTACTTATTTGGTACAGTGTCTTGCTACATGGCTCAGACTCCTAGTCATCTTCTGTCTCAGCCTCCCCAGTGCTGGGATTACAGGCATGTACCATCATGCCCAGCATGGGGTTCTGGGACCTGCATGCCATGCAGTACTGAGGATCGAACCCAGATCCTTGAACTTGCCAGGCAGGCACTTAGACTGCTGAGCTCTCTCCCCACCCCCTGGTGCGCATTTCTATGGTAACATTTCTAATGGTGAGGAACTCTTTCAAATTTTGTGTTAGGAGCCACAGGAAACTTGGAAATTGATCAAATGTATGTAGGTGGGATTGGACCTCAGTGCCTAAAGCAAACAAGCTACCTCAGTCCTGAGAAAAACATCTTGTCCGGTTCAGACCAGCTGTTAGGTGCTAGGCAACCTTGTGTCATGTGTTACAAACTTTGCAAAAGTATAATTAAAGGATTGTTTTGTTGTGTGTGGAGTTAGTCTTCCCCATCAGGCAGACTAGTGACCACGCAGCCCAGCTTTTGTCTTCTGACCTATCTTTCTTATTCCTGCCATTGTGTCTTTCTGGGTAGAACCATTCGCAGTAAGAGCAACAGATCCCTACAATTTTGTACACCTGAAAACTTTTTAAAATTTTGTCCCTTGTTTTAGAAGGATATTTTTGCTAAGGAAATCTATTTTGATAGTATTTTTATTTTAGTACCTTAACAATAGTGTTTACTGCTTATATTTTTACCTATGAGAAATATGGTTCTTATTTCTATTTCTCTCTATATAAAATATTATTTACTTTAGGTATATTTAAGATTTGTCTTCAATTCTAATTTGAGTAATTTAATTATGATGTGTGTTGGCATAGATTTCATTTTATTTTTATACTTAAATTTTATTAAATTTCTTGATTTCATAAAATTTAACCATTATTTCTTCATTTTTTTCTCTCCTTTTTCTTTCACTTGGCAAATTCAATGCCATGTACCTCAGGCCACCTGGATCAGCCACACAGTTCACTGTTCATTATGGTTTGTGTGATTTTTTCCCTGTTTATTTTTACAGTTCTCTTATGGTGTCTACATATTTGCTTGCCTTCCACTGTAATATCTAATCCAGTGTTAATTCTAGCCAACATATTTTACATCTCTGGAACTTTGAATTTATAAAGTTAGGGTTTGTGTCTCTAGTTAACAAGTTCAATTTTCCTCTAGGTTTTGAATATATGAAGTGTAATTATAGTAAATTTGAAACAGCATTTTCTGCTGATTCTAAAATGCTTCCGCTTCCTTCTTTATCTTGTTAGGCATTTCATATCTTTGTATTCCTATACTTTTAAAAAATTGTGCAGGATAAAGTTATGTTAGGGAATTGGCCTTT
Source organism: Octomys mimax (assembly GCA_002564305.1). Taxonomy (NCBI): domain Eukaryota; kingdom Metazoa; phylum Chordata; class Mammalia; order Rodentia; family Octodontidae; genus Octomys; species Octomys mimax. The sequence continues at coordinate 11,443 of NDGM011116233.1, forward strand.
TGAGTTTTCCTTCTAGTATTTGTTAGACAGAACTACAGTAGCACTGACTCTAGACTAATTATGCCATACTCTGAGGCAATACTTAGGCATACTGGCTCCAAATATCCTCAGACAAGGGAACAGACACTATTTACACTCCTGTGTGAACTACAGATACTGTTTCCTGGCCACTTCTGGGCTAACCTGGGCAGTTTCCTTACACTGAATAATACTTTGTATATATTTAAGGGAGGCTGTGAATGTTGTTACCTCTTGCTACAGAGATCTCCCCTTGCTGAGGTATTTTTCTCTGCACACTCTACCTACCTAGCTTTGCCTGCACTGTCACTTATGTCTCAACCCAGCTACTAGAAATTATGATGTAAAATTTACTTTATAGTATGGTGTTGTTATCCATCTTACCTTTAGAGTAAGTTTTAAGATAGTTACTATATTTAATATACTAAAAATCACTGTCCTGGAGACTAAAGCATCCTACATAACAGGACAGTGGCCTTAGGTACATTGAGTAGGCCATGATATTTGGTGGTCTCTCCATCCTGCTGCTTCTTTCCTACACAAGAGTATCAGGAAAGCAATGCTGTGGGTGGGCAAGTTTGGCTTGTTTGTTTTGAATACTGGGGCACAGTGAGAATGCAGTTGAGCTGAATATTACAAGAAAAGCCTGATTAGACCCAGGTTTCCTCCACTTTCTGTCCTCATGAGTATTAGTCACACACGACCATCAGGTCTTCCAAGGATGCTCGTAACTGGACCCAAGGCTTTCACCATTTCATCGCTGAACTTCTGCAGTAGTCTCCAACTTGCTCTCGCCCCACCTCCATCTCCCCAGTTCTGTTGTACATCTTATTCTTTATATACAAATTAACTCATGATAAACATCACTTTTCTCATTTTCTTACCCACCCCAAACCCTCAGTAATATTCCACCACCTAAAAAGCACTAGTCTTCTTAGATTTGTATTCAAGATTTGGACAACTTTTACCTTCTCAATTATTTTGTGCTCTATTAACCATTTACTGAAGTCACATATAATGATTCTTGATTTCTTCCAATTTATCATTATGTTTTGATGGAATTGCTACACACTTCACATGTACAAATAGTGCTGTTCTTCTGGGATCCAGCATGCAGTTGGGACCCACTCTTATTGGAATATTCCTTAATCTCTGTCCTTCCCCAACCCCAAACTTTAGTTTTGCCTCTGAGGAGAGGTATTGCTCTTCACTCTATATAATAATAGTCTGTGGACAGCCTCAATAAAGGCAAAGGCAGTATTTTATACAGCTTTGTATGATAAAGGGTTACAGTCTGCAAAGACCATCAAAAATTAGTTTTATGGATTCACTGTCATATTCTTAAAAATCCATGTGAGAGAAGAACCAATTACTTGAATGAAAGTCCTCTCAGTAAACATCTTTCTCTGTGGCTTCCTGACATCTACCATGGTTGGACTCTTTCTACTACTTAAGTTATAGAAACTTCAATGAATCTAAGATCCTTGAGAAATATTTCTCTTTTCAGCAAGAAATTGATAATGATCAAAAAGTCATATGGACTACCTTTAAACCATACGACAAACAATCACTATTCATTATTAACCATATAAAAATATATTTCTAATTCCGCTGTTTAAAGTATACATTTTCACATTATCTGGTGAAGCTTTTTATCAGGGATAAAATTATTAACAACATCTTTATCAGAAAGATAGCATTTCAACACATACTATGTTAATTCTTACATATACTTCAGTTGGGCAGTATTATCTTAATTTCACATAGGAAGGAACCGAAGCTAAAGGGGTTATGACACAAAGTCTGCAAATGGAATAGCCGGGGTTTGAATCATTTTTGTCTTTAAAGCACACATTTGTTCTATTTTACAAAGCCAAGTGGTAAGATTCTTCTAATGGCTTTGCCATCAGGAAATTCGTATTTCTTTTCTTTTCTTTCTTTTTTTTTGCAGAACCAGGGATTGAACTCAGGCCTTTCCGCTTACCAGGGAAGCACTTATTCCACTGAGCCATCTCCCCGGCCCATGGCAGAAGGATTTTTTTTTTTCTCTGAATGCCTTCAGGGCAGGTTTGGCTGGCTTGAGTTGTGGGGATCNNACCACAGCAACCTGAGCCTGACTGCTTTGTTGAAGCAGCCACTTAAATAACTGAGCTAAGGGGCAGGCCCCCCGAAATTCATATTTCTACCATTCAATAGTAGCTATTAAAGTAAATTTCCCACAAACTATGATGTATCTTAAAAATGATTGTCACTACTCTCAGAAATATTAGATAAGAGTTATCCTATAAATTGTTAGCAGGAAAAGTATGGGCTGTTTCTTATGATGTCAGAATGTGAAAAAGGTAAAATGAAGGGCTTCTAAGTGGCACCAGAGAATTTACTCTTTGAGCACCGGAATGGAAGCATAGCACCCCAGATGCATCTGTATGCAGCCTTGTGCTAGAAAGGTGTTACAATCAGAAAAAAGGTATAAAAGAAACTGCAATTCAGGGTCAGGTCAATAGTCTAGATACAGCAAAGAGCACAAAAAGGCAGAAGGCTCACATATCCCTCTCAGCCTCCATACCCACTCTCAAGCTTTTTAATGCAACCTGGGACAGTGACAATTTTATTGGCAGCCAAACTGGTTACTGTTGGCTTGTCAGCAGTGCACAGTCAGCTCAGACCTTGAGGTACTTCTGATATTAGCTGGTGGTAAGCTAAGTCTCTCTGGTCTTTGTCTGGCACTCTCTCTGCAGAGCCAGATGCATGGCCAGTGCCTTTTAGGCACCAGGACTGGGCAGGAGAGCGAGCATCTGTGAGCCCTGCACCAGCAGGGTATGCAACACTTAAGTGACTACCAATGTGGCCAGTGCCAACAAACCCAAGCACCAAAGCTGCCTTTAGCTCTCATCTTGGTGGACAAAATAACCCCTGAGACATTGCTGAGATTTTGTATTTATTCCCTGGAGCCTGTCTTCCACACAACAGCTATTATAATGTTTGAAACTAAAAGTGAAACAAAAATGTTTCTCCCAATGGGCCCCTGTGTAGAGCCTACCGGTAGATTTCAACTACAGTTAGAAGAAATTCAAAGGTTGACTATGGCTTCTGAGGCTTGCTGAGGCTGGTTGCCAGGACAGCCCTGCCAGCTTCCTCGTGTGCAGCTTTTCTGCCTTCTCAGTGTTCTTGACCCCCCTCTGGCCCAATGGCAGTTCCTTAAACACGACCCTCGTCAGGACTGTGGAACGTGGTCTTCCCTTCTCTCAAAGAGCCCCATGGCTCAGGATCTACCTTAATCACACCCCCTTCAGCTGAGGCTACCCTGTGAGAAGCAGGGCCCTCTAACACTGACTCCCCTTCAGGATCATGCTCATCTCATCCTGTTCCATTCTTCTTCAAAGCACTTGCCAACGGACAACTTTCCCAATAGAACATCAGAATCATGTGGATATGGGATTCGTTTCCTTCCTCTTGTTCTTGGACTAAAATAGTGTTGGAAAATATTAAGTACTTCCTGGGATATTTTTTAAGATGGAAAAGTAATTGGAGAACCCTTAAAAATAGGTAATGAGACTAAACATAATTTACGAATTAGACCATCCCAGATTTGTCTGGTAGAAGATACGTTTTGAGTACAGGAATCATGAAAGCTCAAAATCAAGTCCCATGGAAAAAGCCAGGGATTTTCTGCTTGGCTGGAATGTTCAGCATGATGTGGATAGGGATGTCTGTGTTTGCGAGGGGCAGGTGTCAGAGAGAGGAAGGGGTCAGCCAGGAAGGATCTTGAAAACCACGTTAAATGAGTTTTGTCTTTATTTTCAGGGCAATGGAATACTGTTAAGGCATTTTTAGCAAGGATGTGACATGATCAGATTTGAGTCTTAAAAGATCACCCACGCTGCAACATGGAAAATAAATTGTATGGGAGTAAGGCAAGAAGCAGTTGCTTCTTTTTAGAAATCCAAATACAAGGATTTACATTTATCCCTATTAAATTTAATCTTCTGAATTGTGTCTCACCATTTGTTCCTGTTGAGATCTCTTTGAATCCTGATTCTGTCATCTGACATTATTAGCTAAATCACCAAGCTGTGTGTTTCCTACAAATCTGACAAGTTGGCTGTATGCAAATCACGTGTAGGGATTACTTTCCTGAAAATGATTCCAATCTCCTCACAGTGCTTCTTGCTGCTTGTGAGGAGCCTGGCTGAGGGAAAATGTCCTCTGTGCTCACTCAGTGTGCTTCTTGTTGGCCAGCTCAGCAGGGAACTATAACCCAAAAGAATGGGTAGTCCGTGCTACCCAGGACTTCCATGTGCATTGCGCCAAAGGTTTATAGTAAGGTGCCAGCCCATCTTACTCTTACATGAATTAATGTTGGCATCTGGTTGCTGGTTGAGCATTGCAAAGCAGCTTCTGTTCTTGGCTGAAGTGCTATCAAAAGAGTTCTCTTCAAGAATAATACAGTGAAGTATATAATACTATCTATATTTCTGCCCAGAATATACTATCATCTGTTTAATATGCAAACTGTGCAAAACCAGGATTATGAGTATGTAATAGATTCTGAAAAGTTGTCGTCCAGACTCATTGTTTATTAGAGGTTATTAACTTTGGGGTTTTATGATCTGTCTTTCCAACTCACAGAACACAACCATCCACTTAAACGGGATGCACAAAATTCTGCACACACTCTAGTGAACTTAACTGGTATTTTATACCAATCTATTAGATGAGCTCATTTAAATCAGATTCCTTTTTGCAGAGTAGGGCCTTATACATACATATTAATACCTGCTATCTATCTTTTGGGGAGGCACTGAGATTTATTATGCATCAGAAGCAGGGGTGAGCTAATAGATAACATTAAAAGAAAAAGCGCACAATTGTTTGACCCAGCATCTGAAGTGAACTCACAAGCACTGAGAGTTCTAACTCTTCTTTTTTTTTTTTCTTATTTTTAAAGAGAATAAAAATAGTTAAAAAAAGAAGAAATGATACAGAATTTCATTAAACAAAATGATAAGAATTTAACAATTGTCATTATATTGCACATTATTGTTCCTTTGGAAACCTCAGAGTTTGCTGATCAAGGAAGGGCATACCCTCAAGTAAAGGCCTCTGGCTATGGTGCATTTCTTCCTCTTCTTTCTTCTTCTCTGTCTTGAAACTTACACTAAATAACTTTTTGTTGTAAAATTTAAAAAAAATTAAAATCATTTAATGCATGCCTAGGTCTTATAATCTGAGCAACTACTTTGAAGACAACAATATGCAATATATTAATCATTGTTAATTTCTTATTATCCTGTTTTGAAACTCTGTATTATTGTTTTTGTTTCTTTTTTATCTTTCTCTCTTAAAAATAAAAATCATTTAGATGCATTTGTCTATGAGTTCATTATAGGTTGAATGATTTTTAAAGCATGTTTATTATTTTTTTAAAAACTCCAAAACAAATTGTTTGCAAATGTAATTATTTTTTATGAATTTAGCACAGGGTGTACAGGGTATACAGGGACTTACTATAGATCAGACTCATAGTGGTTCTCCTGTTATCAGCCTCCCAAGCACTGGGATTACAGGCACATGCCACCATGCCCAGTCTCAATCGCTGTCTCAGCATGTCCCCAGGAGTGGGGCCAGCAGGCAGGCCAAGGATCATTCCTGGCCGCTGTGCTCTGCCTAAGTAGGTAGTCTGCTGAGCTACCTGGCCAGCCCTTTGCAATGATGTTTTAAAAATAAATTTTAAGTGTAATAATTAATAGAACTGATAGGAAACACATTTCAGGGATAAACATTTATGGATTTCAAATTTTGGTTTTTATATGTTGCAGCCAATAACTGTGTTTTCAGCTCATACTTTGAGGCTTCTATATACTTTGTATGTTCTAGGCCCACTACCTCCAGTGACTAATTAAAAAAGAATAAAAACAACTTCTTGCCACTTCAACCAGAATAATTATTTCAATAATTCAGGACATAAAAAATATAAAGTATTAGAGTCTTTGGATCAGCACAGAGGACCCCAGACTTGCCACACAGAGGCAGCGGGAGGAACTCAGGTGAACTGAAAAGAAAGAAAAATAATAATTGGTTGCTTTTCCACTAGTGTCTCCTTTCTGCATGTTGCTCCTTCATTAGACATTTGTATTTGAAAATAATACTGTCTTGCTGACTCTTCACCCTTGGGGTCAGCCTGCACCTGTTTGGTTAAGCTTGACTTTGTGACAGAGAATCAGGACCTCACTTGTTTGTTCTCTTATTACTATTTTACAATTCTACCCAAATGGGGTTGGTAAAACAGTCTTGAAAGACTAAGAGAAAGAACTCAGATATTCTGACCAACTCATGTGGCTGTCTGCACACTTACAACTCCATGCAGGGACTGGAAGCTCAAAAGTGTACTGGATGGGCATGGCAGACACAGCAGGCCGACTGCGCATCGCCATCCGACAACACATTTGCCTCAGCTGCTTTCTGACTGTAAGGTACACGGTGATTATCCTGGGCGTAAGATAAAAAATAGGATGTGGTTGAGTTTTCTCAGCAGATGTTCTTGAATAAAACTGGATTTCTGTCTTAAGTGAAGAAAGTTGATATATCCTTTTGTTTTTTAGTACTTATTTATT
>NDGM011116261.1:0-13739 GCA_002564305.1 Octomys mimax
TGAAACTGTATCATTGCTATTTGTTTCTCAATAAAACTGATGAAAAAAAAAAAAAAAGAAAACGCACTTTAAAATTTAAAACCCCACCAATGCTATTTAACACAGTTTAACCTAAACTGTACTACTTGGTTGCTCGTAGTATTATACCCTTGTTTTCCTTCTGGTTTTGTCCTCTCTTATGTGCTTTCATCCTTGGATTTTTGATTTTTGCAGGAATGTATGCATTCTTGAGGTGCAGTTTTCCCACCAGGACCTTTCAGTGTACTATTTCCACTTGAACAAGGAATACAGACTTTCATTATTGTATTTCAGGCATGCATCTCATCAATAAATTTCAACGATTCAGAAACAGTACTTACCACTCCCTATCTTCAAATCTTAAAAGTATGCTTGCTGGAGTGTTTTGACATGTGCACATAATTTTTATTTTTGAACTACTTATTTTTCCTGAGAATTAAAAGCTTCTGTGCCATGAAATCTTTGTGTTCCTTTTTGTAGTTATGTCGTAATTTTTTTCCCCTGAGATTTGATCTCCTTTTCATGTCTATACTGGGTAAATCTTTTCTCCTCCAGTGAACATGGCCTTCTTCAGATTCTCTTCCTGATAACATTCCATTGTAAATTCATGCAATTGTGTTGCTAGAGAGACATTACTTCTGAGTTAAAATATTATCCTCTGACTTGAAAAAATTCTTTTCTCACAATCTTGGAAATAAAAGTAGATTTAAGGAGGGTATAATAGAGTTTTCTCCACTTTAAATACCTGAAAGGCTGTCATGTGAAAAAGAGATTAGATTTAGTCTATACAGAACCATGGATAGAAGTTATGGATGCAGATATGATTTTAAAATGATAATAATAATAATAATAACAATAAATTTTTGTAATGATCAGAACTGCTTCCAAACAGAATGACATACTGAGGGAGGTTGACAGGTCTGTTTCTGGAAATGCTTAAGGAAAGAGTCTTAAGTCAGGATGTCAGGAAGCAGAGCCATAAGTGGGGATTCTGAAGAGGGTTCAGGAGAAAACAGTGAGGGCAGTGAAAGGAGAAACTGGGTGAAGATGTGGGCAAAGCTCAAGCCCATCCTCCATTTGACCCAGCTGGGGCTCTGCAGCATGTCTAACCTCACAGACTAACTGCCCTACCTGTTACAAAGGGAGGTGTCTTTAGTGCCTCTTTATCAATCAGTTACTGCCTGTTAGCTGCCCAGGATTGGTGTGCCCAAGGGATGGAGTGGAAGGAGTGAACAGGCCAGGCATTTTTGCAGAGAGCAATTCTTACAGGAAAGTTGCATTTGAGAGCTGCCAAAAGCTAACACTCAGAGCAGCTTGTGGGAGGGAAGCTTGGCTAGGTAAATGGGATCTGAGTAGGACACCAAGGACACCTACCATGAGGAGGATGGTGAGACACATTCTAGAAGAGATATGTACAAAGGAATCAGAGGGTGCTTCTAGATTTAGTTATGCTACTGAGAAATGAGTTTTGATCCTCTATTTTGAAATATTCTGCAAAAGGAGAGTTTTGGAAATTGTGATAATTAATGTTGGTTTATGTATAAAATCCCATTATTCTATGGTGATAAGTTGTAGTAGAGTAGCTCTTCACACATAGGCTGAGGACTCCTGGTGTGGGCTTAGTGAAGGGAGAAAGACACTAGTTGATACTATGGTTTGCTGATATTGTAGGTACCTGAAGGATTCTATCTTCATCACTAAAGTAATTTATGTACTATTTTCATCTGCATTCACTATTTTGCATATATGTGATCAATGAAGTGCATTTCCATCTTCAAAGCACTGTGAAATTCATTGTAGTTCTTTTGAATTAAACATTCTCTCAATCATTAGATTTGAGAGGACAACCTTTAATCTTCAAGGTGGGAAAGAATCTTTCAAAATCATATATTGACAATAAAAGGAGTATACATACAGCTATGAATGGGACTATGACCTAGAGAATGTCTTGTAATTCACGTGCACTCAGTCAAGTTGTGTGGAATTTTATCAATTTGAGACATGTGTTCATTTAGGTATTTGGCAATTAATCATGGGATAATAACAAAAGAAATCCCCTCTCTGAGGAGTAAGCTGGCATTTGAGAGCTGATGGCTTGCTGTAGGTTGTGTAGTTCTCTTTTACTAATGAGGGAGTTAAAGCACAAAGTCATGCACACATTGTCCCCTGACTCCTGTGTCAATTATAATTTCTATTACCTCACAAAAGAAAACAATAATTTAAATTGTAAAACATTACAAGTAATGTTCAAAACCGTATGTACTCAGGTAAAAGTAAGATAAGCTGGTGACGTGTGGTGTCTTGAATAGCAAGAAACATTTTTATATGCATCCCTAATGTATATATTCCTACTATGAATAACAAACTATGGTTACTCTTCTCTCTTTTACAATTCTCTTTGTAACTGATTCCTTTTTCTTTTCACATTTCAACAAATCCATTTGCTTTTATTGCTTAGGAAAGACATAAAACATGCACAGTACTTTCACTTTTAACCTTCTCCAAATAAAGATAATTTCTTCCCAAGAGTATTACAATATTTAAGAACAAGATAAATATTGTAGTATGTTAATATCAATTATTTCTGCAATAATCATGTGACTAGTGCTATGAAAATCATGCTAATATTTTTATTCTGATATTTTTTCCTGCTCAAGTGCTTTTGAACTTGTTTAACAGCTGGGTTTCTGATAGAGCAAGATCCTGAAACCGAGAAAGGAGAAAAGGAGGAGTATACTCCTGGCATTGTTATGTTTCTTATTCCCTTACAAATGAAGCTATGGTCTGTTTATTGAAATTTTTTTTATTGAAATACTTTGATTAAGAAGATGGAAACACTGCTTTTCCTTCTAGCTTGCAATGTGAGATAGATGCTAATAATGAGTTGTGATCTTGTCGAGAGCTTGACAAATACAGTTGTGTTGGGAAATAGATCTTCATGAGCAGCTTGCATTTATGCACATTTTTCCAATGGAGGAAATGATTGTGTTGGCTTGGAATTATCTTTTCAAGAAAGTTTGTAAAGCACATTGCCTTGGAGGATAATATCTCATTATGAAGCATATTACAGATTAGTTTGTTATCTAATATGACAAAAATTAATGTCTTTTGAGGGACAGAGGTTGGGCAGGTTGGTTTTCATTCTTATAAAATATTGGAGGTCACAAAACTTGGGATTCCTCAGCTATAATGTAAATCCATTGAATATACAGCATTTACCAAGGTTGCTCTAGGGATTTTGGGGTTGAAGAAGTTTACACAACTTGAAGCTCATGTTGGCTCTGTACTCTATAAGATAAATTCTTTTGCTTCTCACCCAGAAGTGCTATTACTTCTGCCATCATTCATGAAATAGTATTGGGTAATCTGTTAATTTGAAAGTAGAGTATAATTTTAGGCATACAGTTCTAGACAAGTTGTCCATTTACCAGATGTCTTGGTTACTTTATCCTCATTGCTGGGACAAAATACCAGACACCCAGAATTAGGAAGGGTTTATTTAGCTCACAGTTTGTGGAGGTTTCAGTCTGTAATAGGCTGGCTCCAAAATAGGGTTGGGCATATGGCAGAGGGGAGCAGTTCATGGGAGTGGAAAACAGCAAAAGCAACAAGAGCAAAGAGTGAGGAGCAGGTGGGAAGAGGAGTCCTCTTTCCTTCCCTTACATTGTATGCAGGCTGCCCATCCCAGGGTGGGTCTAGCACTTGCACTTATGAACTGAGCTTTGGATCATGAATCAATCAAAAACTGCAGAAGCCCACCCCATGAATGCATGGTGGGACATCTAGACACCAACTATAATGCCAGCAAAGGCTCACAGTTTCCAGGTCATTTAGTTATGATCATAGAAGGAGCAGGTGCTTGTTTCATAGAGAAATAAAACTGGAGACTTTTTCCCTTTGACCAAAGGCTAAAACATAACATTAAAATGTTTGCAAGTTTCTGGGGTTTGGAAATGGCATGACTCATGACTGAAAACAGGTTAAGGTAAAGTTCAGGCCACAAGCAGCCAAAGCAATCATGAACAAAGAGATAAAAGCAGGAATATTATACTACTTGATTTCATAACATACCACAAAGTTATGATCACTAAAACAGTATGACATTAGCATAAAAGTAGACCAAATGATGAAAAAGATTACAATATAGATACAAATCTATATATCTATATATCTCTCTGTCTCTTTATCTATCTATCTATATCTATCTCTCTCTCTCTATATATCTATATATAGAAAACTTATTTTTTTTGACAAAGTTCAAAGAACAAACATTTGAGAAAAGACTGTCTTTTCAATAAATGGTGCTGGGAAAAATGGAAATCTATATGCAGAAAATTAAGACTCAATCCTTTTCTATCATTAGTTACAGAAATTAACTGAAGATGGATTAAATACCTGAATACAAGAAGCTATAAAACTACTATAGGAAAGTAGGAGAAATGCTTTAAGACATTGAGATGGGCAAAGCTTTTTTGATTAAACTCAAGTGCATGAAACAAAAGCAAAAATAAACAAATAGATAAGCAAACTGCACCAAATTGGAAAATTTTATGTAGACCAAAGAAATAACAGAGATGATACAATACACAGGACAGAAGAAAAAAAATTTGTAAACTATATCTTTGACAAGGATTTAACGGCTAGAATGTATAATAAATTCAAGCAATACAATAGCAAAATCTTTCCAAATAATACATTTAACAATGTAAAATAGATCTAAATAGACATTTTTAAAACAGAACATACAATTGACCAATATAGCCAATGACCATATGAGAAATAAATGTTCAGCATTGTGAATTAAAAAATCAATGGCAATCAAAATCACAGTGAAATATCAACTGATTCCTGTCATAATGACCATTACTTAAAAAAGAAAGACAATGAGTGCTAGTAAAGCTGTGTACAACTCTCGCACATTGTAGGTGGCAATGCAAACTAGTGCAGCCATTATGAAAAACAGTATGAGGGGCTGGGGAGATAGTGCGGTAGAATAAGAGCTTCCCTGGTAAGCACAAGGGCCTGAGTTCAATCATGATTAGAAGGTCTACCAAATGAGTCATCAACCTAACTACTGTGTATATATCCAAAGGAAGTGAAGTCAGCATTTTGAAGAGGAATCTACACTCCCATGTTCATTAAAGCATCTATTCACAATACTCAAAAAATGCAATCCCGATGAAACTTCCATTAGTATATCTCACAGATCTACAGAAAATATTCCTAAAGTTCATTTGAACCAGAAGACACAAAATATAAAAGGCAATCTTGGGCAACAAAGAAAAGGCAGGAGGCATCACAAGCTCTGACCTGGAATTATATTACAAAGCTATTTTCATAAAGTCAGCATAGTACTGGCACAAAAGCAGACCCAAGGGCTGGTGAAATAGCTCAGCAGACTAAGTACCTATTTGGCAAGCATAGGAACTAAGGTTTGATCCCCAGTCTAGCATGCCACACAGATCTCATTCCCAGGGCTCTCTGAGTTGAGGAATGAGTCCAGGCATGGTGGCTCATGCCTGTAATCCCAGCACCGAGGAGGATGAAAACAGGAGGATCACTATGAGTCTGAGCTGTGTAATGAGAGCCTGTACCAAATACATAAAATGAAAAAAAATTAAAAAAACAACCAAAAATAACAAAACAAAAAACAGATCTGAGGATCAATGGAACAGATTAGAAGATGCAGATACAGCTATAGACACACTAAGCCATTTTATCTTTGATAAAGGGGACAAACAAATTCACTGGAGAAACATAGCCTCTTTAATAAATGGTGCTGTGGATTTCCACATACCAAAGGCTAAAATCAGACCCATGTCTATAACTATGCACTAAAGTACAGACAAAGTAAATAGAAGATTTAAACAATAAAAGAGAAACACTAAATATCCTGGAGGAAAATGTAGGTAGAAGTTTTAAAGGCATAGAAGTAGGTAGACAGTTCATGAACAAAAACCAAACAATGGAAAATACTTCAAAGAATCAACTGGGTTCTCATCTTTTTAAAAAGTTTCTGCATGTCTAAAGAAATTGCAACCGAGTAAAAACAAAACCTATGACTTGAAAAACTTTTAGTCGACTATCCTGTCAACAAAGACCTTCTATCTAGAACATATAAAGAATTAAAAAAAAATCAGGTCCCCCAAATTCAAAGACATAGTCCAAAAACGAACATCTGAGATGGATATACACTTCTCAGATGAAGAAATACAAATGGAACATAAAATATGAAAAAAAGTTTAACATCATTGGTCATTTGAGAAATGCACAATAAAATAACACTGAGATTCCATCTCACCCAAGAAAGAATATCTATCATCAAAATGTCAACCAATAACAAATACTGGAGAGACTATGGGGAAAAAGACACTCTGCACTGTTGGTGGGAGTTCAGACTGGAACAACCATTATGGAAATCAGTGTGGTGATCCCTCAAAAAGCTAGGATTGGAGGTCTTATTCAACCCTAATATTCCCCTTCTGGGTACTTTTCCAGAAGAACTGAAAATATCATACTATGGCTATATATATATATATATGTATATATATATATATATGTTTATAGCAGTGCAATTTGTCATAGCTAAGTCTTGGAAGCAAATGCCCATTACCTGAGGAATGGATAAAGAAGATGTGGTACTTTTCCACAATTCAATTATAAAACAGGATAAATGAGGCTGTTATAGGTAAATGGATGCAACTAGGGACCACACTCTTAAGTGAAATATATCAGATCACCTGTGCACACATCATGCTGTCTCCTTAGTGTAAGAACCTGAAAGATTAAATGAAATCTAAAGGGTACAATAGATACAGTGGAAGGAAATGAATCTAGCTGAAAGGAAAGAATTACTGAGATGAGCAGAAGGATAGGAGGGGAAATGCAGGAAACAGATATATCTATGCATATGTGCAGGATGGCTTTGATAATTGTACTGTGGATTTCTGCTGGTCTATGGAAAGGAGCAGTTAATGCTTATATTTTTGTTTTCTGTTTTCATTTTTTCCTCTTGTTAATTTCTTATAATCTCTCTCTCTCTCTTTCTCTCCCTCTCTCTCTCTTACAATTTTGCATGCATATATCCGGAAATCTAAACAACTAAATTGTAGACAACACTATGCAAACTTCCTAATTCATATTATTTTTTTTGTGAAATTCTGCATCATTTCTAATTTTTAAATTGCTATTCTGTATTGTCTTTAAAAATTAAGTTTAAAAAAGTTGAATAATATTAGAAAAGAGAAATGGAAATGCCCAGGTGTCCATTGACTGTTGAATGGATAAAGAAAATGTGGTACATCTATACAATGCAATCATATTCAGCCATAAAAGGAGTAAAATTCTGGTCTTTGCAACAATATGGGTAAACTGGAGATCTTCTATCAAATGAAATAAGGCAGAAAAGTAAGTACCACCTGATCTCAGTCATATATAGAACTACTTTAAAAAAAATCACAATAGTTGAGAGTATAATAATGGTTACTAGAGGCCAGACAGAGTGGGAAAAGGAAATAGAAATAGGAAAATGTCGATTAAGGTGTTTTAGGTTTCAGTTAAATAGGAGAAAGCAGTTCTGTTTTTATATGGAGCGGTAATGTGATAACAGATGATGATAATGCATTGTATATTTTTGTAAGAGCTGGAATAAAGGAGTTTGAATGTTTCAACCATTAAGAGGTAATACCTCATGTTATTAACTTTTGCTTGAGGAGATAGATATGTTTAACCTGATTTGAACATTATACAATATATAACATCACTTCATACACTATATATGTACACCTTTATGTATTAGTTAAAATATCATTTCTTATTTTTTGAATCTCCCCAAAATATCATTTTTTTTTAGAAAATAGAGATTGGGGAACTTATAGGTAAACAATTTCTCTACATTCTTAGGAGAGAAGATTTGGCCTTAAATCTTGTTTTTTGAGAATGGGATCATTCCTGCAACTATGTCTGATTAAGTAGTTTAGTAGTTTTTGGGAATGGGTTTTGAGAAGGGGAGAGGTTTGGATATGCAGGCTGAAAAAATAGAGCTGAAATACCTCATTAATTGAACTTGATGTGAGATTGTGGTCAGAGCTCAGAAGACCAGAATGCCTATAGAAATTTTGCTGATAAAGACCAGGCTTGGAGGGCCAGAGAGATAGCTCAGTGGACTAAGTGCTTGCTGTGACAAGCACAGGGGCCAGGTTTCAATCCCTGGTGCCACATGTCATACTGGTCTCACCCAGCAGGCACTCTGAGCCAGTGAAGGAGTCTGGGTGTGCTTGCGCACATTTGTAATTGTATTTGAATATTTATAAAATTCTAAAAATTTGAAAAATTCCACATCCATTTTTAATAATACTCATAACAAAACAAAAATGACTATATTGTAAACAAAGGATATAAAGAAATTCCACAGTGTTGTTTACTAGAAACGAGCAGTGAAGCAATCTTTGTTGAGTTATTAAAACAGATTATTTCCATTTGAGTCACAAACAAGCATACTATCTCTGTTTCTAGTTAACATTTTGTTGGGCTTCTTGGCTAGTGTCATAAAATGCAAATAGAAGAAGAACAATATTGGGAAGAGTCAAATGGCTGCTATCATAAGCAATATTTTCTTATCCAGAAAACTCAACAGACAGAATGATAAAACTATTTAAACTTATAGGGGAGAACATGCCTATTGGCTCATTTGTTTAAGTGCCTGCTTAAGCAAAGCAGTCAGGCTTAGGATTCTGCGGTTCAATCCCCAGATCCTCACGCCTTACCAGACCTGCCCTTAAGGCATCCTGAGTCAGAAAAAAAATCCTTCTAAACATACAAAAGTTCAAAGTCAAAGAAGTTTAGAGTAAGGTACAAAATTCAATTAGCAACAAACAGAAAAAATGTGATGGAAAAATAATACTTGCTATAGCATCAAACTCTATAAATGATCTCAAAATAAATTAGACAAGAAATATACAAGACTATTATGAAGAGAACTAGAACTTTCCAGCACTACATGGCAGAAAAAGCCTGAATAAATGCAGAAACATAACCACATTCCCAGATACGAAGGACCAATGTTGTATAGCTCTACAATATTTCACCTAAACCTGTCATATCAAAATAATCTCAGTCCCAACTCCATTTGTATTCTTTATGGAACTTTAAAAATAGATTTTCAAGTCTACTTATAAGATGAAAATGTTGGGGAAAGATGAGTTTTAATGGAGGAATTACTTTATTAAATAGAAAAATATGTTACAAAAAAAGGTATATTAGTTAGTTGTTGCTATATAACAAAGTACCTTGAAATTTGGCATCTTAAATATTTGTAGTCTGAGAGTTTTTGAGAATTAGGGTTCTGATAATGACTTCCTGGCTCAAGTCTTTTGTGAAGTTGTTTTGGGCAGGACTGTGCTCAATTTGCAGGAGTTAGATAATCTGCATCTAAATTTATTCAACTAGATGTGATCAAGAAGGTTGAAGTTCTTGCTGCCTGGTAGACATAGCATCCGCTTTCCACCAGAACAAATGACCAGAGACTTCAGAATGGAAATGGCATGCCACTGCTTCTGCATGTGCTCCTAGTTACACAGACCAATGCTAGTGCAATGTGAGAAGGAACCACACAAGCATGTGTCTACAGGAGGCCAGGGCTGATTCGGAGCCACACAATGGTTATATAAGCAGTGCTGTTTTGGTACAGAAGAGATAGACCAATACAATAAATCTGAGATTCAGATATTGATGATATATATATATATATATATATATATATATATATATATATATATTTGGTTTACATTAATGGTACAAATTTAGATCAGTCAGAAGAATTGATGTTAGGACACATTTTCATGATAAATATGTGAGATTCACTGATCACCTCTCAAAATGATCCTATTAGACCTGTAGTTCATGCCATGCCCTCAAGAAAACTTCAGAGAAATTTGAAGTAAATTTACATGCATATAGATGTCAAATATATAGGAAAATATTTTTAATCAGCTTATAGCAGAGATGATTTTTCCAAGTAATATATTTAAATCAAAAGCATTAAAGTAAAATGTTGACAAAGTTTATTAAAGTAACAAAACAAACTGCTATAGAATAAAAGAAAATGAACAAATTTAAAGATGAGAATGACTGAGAAAATTGCTAGGATATATTTTATAGGAAATATATATTCCCCAGGTTGCATAGATAGCTTCAATAATCAATAAGGTATAGGGACAATATCAGCAGTAAAGTTAGTGAAGATAGAAAAATGGGAATGAAACGACATGTGATAAAAGAAATATAAGTAGTAAATGAACATAAGACATAAAATTCAATAATAATTAGAGCAATGAAACTTTGAAGAGATTGTTTTACTTGTTATAATGGGAAAAATTAGAAAATATATATGATTAAGAGTTGGTAGAATACAAGAAATTATATAGCATATTTATTCTATTGCAGGGTGTGTGTGTTAATGAAACCTTTTTGGAAGACAATTTGGTAAGATTTACCAAAATTTGAAGTATGAGTAGCTCTGAGATGACACTACATGCATGGAAATCTATCCTAGGTAGATATAGTTGTTCAGAGATGCATGTATCAGTGTAGTCATTGTGACATTATTTTAATTCAATAGCCAAATAGTTAGAAATAGCCAATTAATGCGAGCATGGCTCAATAAATTATAGAAAGTGTATGCTATGGGATACCATGTGGCCATTCAAAAGTGAAATAAATTTACATCCATTGAATGAAAATAACTAAGAAGTATTGCAACTGAAAATTATGTCAAAGAAGAGTACTTACTGTATAATTTACTACATATAAATGTTATATGCATGTGTAGAGGAAAAGAAGTAATGTGTTTTTTTCATGGAACTTTATTTTTTAATATTTTTAAAGAGAAAAGAAACAAAAGAGATAAGAACAAAAATAAAAAGCTGGCAAGATAGTTCAGCAGACTAGGCACCTGCTTAGGCAGGCACAGGGACCAGGGTTTAATCCCTGGCACCACAGGTTAAATAAGCCCTACCCCTAGGCATACTGAATTGGCCGCTGAGACTGGATGTGGTGGTGCATGACTATAATCTCAGTGCTGGGGAGGCTGAAAACAGGAGGATCACTATGTGTCTGAGCTGCATAGTGAGACCCTGTACCAAATGCATAAAAAAATTATAAGGAACAAACACAAAAACAAGAGCACCTTAAGACAATAAAAGCAGTACAGAACTTCAAAACAAGAATAAAAAATTAATAATGGTTGTTATATATTGTTATCATCAAATTTATTGCTCAGACTATGAGATATAGACATTTAAGATTGATCAAATACTAAAAACATTAACTTCTTCTTCCTATAAACATTTAATTGTTTTTCTTTTAAAAGTTATAAAGTATAAAAATAATAGATAAGACATTAGAAACAATACACCTTAACACCCCCAGCCCAGAAAAAACAAAAACAAGGTAAAAGATATTCAATGGTAGTTGCTATATTGCACATTATTGTCTTCAATGTAGTTGCTCAGATGACAGATATTAGTACATAATATTGGTAAAAGTAATAATTTACAGCATTAACTGGTATCTTAAAAATGTTAAAAAACTCATAGGAATTATTAGTAGAATTATCTTAACTATCCTGTGTACATATTTACATGATAGTTTTCCCTTTCTTTTATTTTTCTTATATTTTCTTCTTTGCCTAATCTCACTTCTTCATTCCTTATGTTAGTTTCTTTCCCTTTTACTATATCTATTGTACCTTTCAGGTTTTATTTATTCTTTCTAGTTCTTATATTAGGGAGAAAATGTGATGTTCACACATGTGGGTCTGATTTATTTCACTTATGAGTATAGCCTCTAGTTGCACCCATTTATCTATAAAAGCTTCAAGTTTATCATCTTTATACTTTAGTAATACTCCATTATATAAAAATGCCGTATTTCTTTTTATCCATTCTTCAGTTGATGGGCATTTGGGTTATTTCCAAGATTTAGCTATGACCAATTGTGCTGCTATCTATAAAAATATGTGCACATATATCACTGTGGTATGATGTTTTCAGTTCTTCTGGAAAATGCCCAGAAGGGGAATAGCTGGGTTGACTAATTAGGATGTCTAATCCTAGTTTTTGGAGGAGTCTCTTTGCTGATTTTCATAGAGGTTGAACCAGTCTGTACTCCCACCAACAGTGTAGAAGGTTGTTTTTTCCCACATCCCCTCCAGAATGTGCTATTTGTTGATTTTTTTCATGATAGCCATTGTTTCTGGAGTGAGATGGAATCTTAGTGTTGTTTTAATTTGCATTTATTGAAGGACCAGTGCTGTGGAACATTTTTTTTCCACATATTTATTTGCTGTCTGATTGTTTTCCTCTGAGAAGTGTGTATTCATCTCAGATGCCCATTTTTGGATTGGGTTTTTGAATTTTCAGGGCCCCATTTTTTTTTAGTTCTTTATATATTCTAGATAGAAGTCCTTTGAGTGATTGTTGGATAAGATTTTTTCCAGCTTTGTGGATTGTGTTTTCACTCTATTGGTGATTTATTTTGATGTACAAAATCTTTTCAATTAGATACAAGTTTTTGATTTTATGAAGCATTTCCTATGCAGCTTTGTTTTTGTTTTCCACCTATTTTTCACTTCCAGCAGATTTAGTGTTTTTGTTTTGATGCTTAGCTCTTTAATCCATTTTGACTTTAGCTTAGTGTATGGTGCTAGACCTAGATCTGGTTTTACTTTTCAGCATATGGAAAGCCAATTTTCCCAGTACCATTTGTTAAAGAAGCTATCTTTCTTCCAGTGAACATGTTTGGTCCTTTTGTCAAAGATAAGGTGGCTGAGTGTGTTTGTGTTTGTGGCTGCATCTTTTGATCTGTTCCATTGATCCTCAAGTCTGTCTCTATGCCAGTGCCATGCTAATTTTATCACAGTAGCTTTATAGTGTAATTTCATATCAGTGACTGTGATACCTTGTGCCTTTCCTTTGTTTTCCAGTATTGCTTTTGATAATCTGGGTCTCTTCTTGCTCCATATGACTTTGAGAACATATTTTCTCTAGTCATGTGAAGTATACTAATGGCATTTTAATTAGGATTGCATTAAATATATATAACAATTTTAGGAGTATGGATATTTTCACAATATTAATTTTGCCTATCAAGGACCATGGAATATTTTTCTATTTTTCAACTCCTCCTCAATCTCTTTTCTCAGAGCACAATAATTTTTGCTATATAAATCTTCTATGTCCTTTGTGAGATTGATTCCCAAGTATTTCATTTTTTGGATGTTATGGTAAAAGATGTGGTTTCCATAATTTACATCTCAGTGTGTTCATTGTGTACAAATTTGTTACTGATTTTTGGGTACTGACTTTGTATCCTGTATGTTGCTGAATTTTGTGATTAAATCTATAAGACTCTTAGTGAAGTTTTGGGGGATCCTCTATTTACAGTTTCATGTCATCTGCAAATAATGATTATTTCACTTCTTTCTAATCCTTATTCCTTTTGTTTCTCTGTTGTGTAATTGCTTTGTCTAGTGTTTCCAAAACTATATTGAATAGTAGTGGAGACAGTTGACATCCTTGTCTTATTCTTGATTTTAAAGTGATGGCCTTCAGTTTTTACTTATTGAGTATGATGCTGTTTGTTGGTTTCTCACAGATGGCTTGTTTTCCCCATAATTTTATTGAGAAACAAATAGCAATGAGACAGTTTCAAACCAAATTGGT
>NDGM011116285.1:0-11938 GCA_002564305.1 Octomys mimax
TCTCTCAGGCTTTCACAGAAAGCAAATTGGTCAAGCAATGGCCTTGACTCATCCACATGGCTGGCACTGGCAAAGGATCTACAAAGTACAGTACAGGGTTTCAGGATAAATCCTAAGGGGAAGACTTGCCTGACCTTATCAGATACAAAAGTTACATTTCTTGTTGTATAGGTCTTGCTCTATCTTGGTCTTACTCATCCAGTAGAAAGGTAAAAAAATGAGGTATAAGTGGTGAAGCTATGTTGGTATGCTGGGCTGTAAAGGGTCAGCAACTTCTGATATTGGCAGTTCTGCAGATGACCCATTACTATTATGGACTACTGAACTATATTGGAATATTTTTCTGAATTCCTTTACCTACAATATTTAAATGACAATGGAATATCCTTCTCTGACAAAACTAAACAAAGAAGGGGATACAAATGAATGCCCATTTTGTATCTGTATATTCAATATAGTTAGGATAGATATACAGCTGCATTCTCTTAATTCAATGAATAAGAATATTTGTTCTAACAGTGTTTGTGGATGGGGTGTCATTTCTGCATCTTGTACAGTGAATAACCAGTGAGACAATGATGTGGAATGTGTTTATTATTGAAACTGTCCTACTGAACGGTTTTGAAACTGTCTCATCGCTATTTGTTTCTCAATAAAATTATTTTTTTAAAAAAGGATATGCTGTCCTACAGCACATTCAGCTATGAACTTATCAATGGTTTAATCTGGTGATGGGGCTAGGTACCCCATAGTCTAATCATCTCCTGAAACCTCCATTCCTGAACACATGAGACTTTGGGGGACATTTATATCTAAACCATAATAACAAATAAACACATTTTTTTCCCTCTCTGGCACATTTGGAAAATTTTCCATGATAGAACATATATTAGATTATAAGACAAGTCTTAACCAAATTAAGAAGATTGAAATGGTAGTTATTGTTTCAGACCACCGTTATATGAAAAACAAATCAGTAACAGGAAGAACCTTGAATATTTTACAGATACATAGACATTAAAAACCTGGTACTGTATAATGAATGGGCTGAAGAAAAAATCCTCAAAGGGAAGTGAAAGGAACTGAGATGAATGAGAAAGGAAACCTATGAGGTACAGTGAAAGTTCTAAGATGGAAATTTATTGAAGTAAATGCTTATACTAAAAAGAAGAAATATATAAGTGTATATTCTATTACTGCACATCAAGGACCTACAAAAAGAACAAATTAAATTGAAATCACAGGAAAAAAATCAGAACAAAAAGAAATGGAAATAAAGAACAAAATTCCATACAAGGAATCAATAAAATCAAAAGTGCTTTTTTGAAAAAATTAAATTGACAAATTCTCTTCTACTCAAAAAAGAAAAAAGATCAAATTTTAAAAAGAATAAGGCAAAGAAGTTACAGAGAGGTACCTCAGACACAAGAGGGAGCATAAGAGAATATTATGAGCCAGATAGAAGCAAAATTGGATGATTTACAGGAATTGAATATATGCCTAGAAAAATACCACCTACAAAGATTTAGTCTTCAAGAAATAGAATGTTTGAACAGATAAAAAAAAAAAAAAAAACACGGAGTCTGAGTAAGTATTCAGAAACCTGTCAGTGAGCAAGAGGCCGGGACCAGATGACTCCACCAGAACTCTCATATCAATGTTTCTAAAACTCTTTGGAGTAAAAGAGCTGAATACTTCTAAACATATTTAGAAGTCAGTGTCTCCTTGATCATTAAACGACGGAAAAAAAAAAATCACAAGAAAACTACAGGGAAATTTATATGATTAAGATTGTTGTGACAATCTCCAGTAAAATAGTAGCAAACTGAATTCAACAGGAAATAAAAAAATGTATCAGTGACCACATATCTGTGGCTACCTTCACATACACAAATCAATCATAGTGATACATCACATTGACAGAATAGAAGATAGAAATTGATCGCCTCGCCTCAATTGGCATAGATAACCCATTCCACCAAGTTTAAAATCCTTCCTAATTAAAAGCTCTATATAGTTTATGTACAAAGGGAAAGCTTTTCCATACAATAAAGGGCATTTATAAAAATCCAAAGCTCAAGTTGTAATCAGTAGGGGGAAAATTTCCACTGAAATCCAGTGCAACAATCAGATGCCCACTGTACCATCACTACTCAGTATAGCAAAACTTTTAAATAGCAATAGCAATTAGACAAGAAAAAGAAATAAATGGCATTTAAATTAGAAATGAAGGGCCAGCCAAATAGCTCAGCAGACTAAAGCACCTGCTTTGGCAGGCTCAGGGACCGAGGTTTGTTCCCCAGTGTGCTGTGCCGGCCCCACCACCACGGCGCACTGAGACTGAGACTGAGACTGGACATGGTATCACATGCCTGTAATCCCAGCATTTGGGAGGCTGAAAACAGGAGGATCATTGCGAGTCTGATTCTGTGTAATGATACCCTGTAGACCTTGTACTAAATACATAAAAAAATTAAAATGAAGAAGTAAATTAACTAAAATTTATTTAATTGATGAAAGTGTATTTAATTTATTAATTAAATTGATTAATCAAAAATTAATCTGCAGATAATGTAATCCTACATGTAAAACCCTAACATTTACACAAACACTTAGAATAATTCAGTAACATTTCAGGATACCATGCCAACATACAAAAACTAGTAGTATTTTAATTTACAAAGAACAACCAAACTGAAAAATTGAGAAGACAATCTCACTTAATGCAGAAGTTTAAAAACTACCTAAGACTTAAGTTTAACTAAGGAAAGATTGGTGCACAAATAACTACTAAACATTAGTGAAAGAAATTGAAGAAGGCACAAATAAATGGAGCCATACATTGTACTCAAATGGAAGATCTAATATTGGTAAAAATATTCATACTACCCAAAGGAACATAGGCATTCAGCACAATCCCTATCAAAATTCCAATAATAATGTGTTACATAAATAGAAAAATCTTTTAAAATTTGTGTGGAATGTAAAAGGCTTTGAATAGCCAAAATCATTCTGTGAGAGAACAAAATTAGATGCAACACATGTCCTGATTTAAAGTTGTTTTCCAGAAATATAATAATTGGTCTGAGGATTTAGCTCAGCAGTAGAACACATGCCTAGCAAGCTGGCAACCCTGGGTTAGGCCCTTGGCACGAAAAACAAAAATAAACCTTACCTATAAAACAATTAGGCTGAAATAGTATCTAAATATCTAAGAAATCCTCAAAGAGAAGTTAAAGAAACCTTAAGAAGAATGAGAAAGGAAATCTGTGAGTGAAAGTTCTGCGATGGAAGTTAGATATAGCTCAGTGGCACAAGTACCTGCCTGGAAAGCACAAAGTCCTGAGTTCAATTTCCAGTACAAAAAAACCCCAAAACAAAATAATTACAACCAATTAACCCTCCCCCCCAAATGGACAAACAAAACACAGTAATTGAATCAGAAAAAAAATACTAAGAATGTTTGAAACAGCATGGTACTGCACACAAGCAGATACATCCCATTAGCTGGTGTTTCTGTTGCCTTGACAAAGCACCTGACACCCACAGCTGAAAGCATAGGCTTAATCAGGCTCATAGTTAGGGGACCAAGTCCATGGTCAGCTGGCTCCAGGGCAGAAACCTCATGGCAGCTGGGTAAGGAAGCCGGGAAGCAAAGCAGGGGAACAGTGCCACAGCAGGATGCCTGAGGGCCCACGTATAGTACCCAAGATCGAGACATCCCCAGTATCCTGCTTTATTAGTGTGTCAGGTATTTCGTAATCCAGTGAAGCTGGAATAACTGTCTGCCCCTTGTCAACTTCACAGAGGGCCAGCATTTTTCAAATGTCTCTTTTAAGGATCAAGGCAAACACATGGCCTCTGTAAAAATAAAAGACAAGTTACACAATCCCGATGTACAATGCAAAGTGTAAACATTTCCATTTTATTTTATTTTGAATCTTATTTATTTATTTTGTACAGGGTCTTGCTACACACCTTAGACTCATAATGATCCTCCTATCTCAGCCTTGCTAATGCTGGGATTACAGCTGTGAGCCAGCATGCCTGGTTTCAGTGGCTAGCGTGGTGCATCCAGGGTTCCAGGGCCAGCAAGGCATGTGGTACTGAAGGTTGAACTGGGGTCCTTGTGCTTGCCAGGTAGGCTCTTAGACCACTGAGTTATCTCCTCAGTCCAACATTTTAAATGGAGAGAGAAGGGCATAGAAAACAATAGGACCAAAGGAAGACCTAAACCGGCAGGACAGACATTAAGTCTTACGGCTCTGCATCTAGCATCTCCAGAGCACCTGGTGGTTGAATGCAAGATCCACAGGGTCCTGGCAGTCCCGTCCCTATGTCCTGGCTGGTCCCGTCCCTATGTCCGAGACTCTCTTGGGGTGGCTGCACTCATGGCCTGCAGCTTTCTTTAGCACATGTTCCACATCACTGGCATCTCCAACTTCCTGGGACTTCCCTATACCTTTGGCTTCACTTTCAGAGTGCCACAGACTGCACTCTCAAGGACTCCTTGGCTGAACTCCTAAGCCTTCCTTTGATCTCTATGTGGAAAGCTTTCTGACTCTGCATCTCTTGCATTCTGCATGCTAGTAAATCCACCATCACTGGACAATACCAAGGTCAGCTGCCAGGCACCCTTGAACCATGGCTGTAGCAGTTTCTGAGGGGCTGAATGGCTGAAAGAAGAGAAGTGAATCCTAAGAAACTGTCTCAGTTACTCTCCTTTCCTTGCTGGAACAAAATATCCAACATCCAAAATGAAGGAAGGAAAGGTTGATTTAGCTCACAGTTAGTGGAGGTTTCAGTCCATACTTAGCTGGCTCCAAGGTAGAGAGGCACATGACACAGAGCAGCCATTCATGGCAAAGAGCAAAAGGAGGGGCAGCAGCCGCAGCTGCAAGCTAACTTCTTTCTCCTTCTTACATTGTAATGCAGATTACCTGCCCCAGGGCAGGTGCAGCACCCACATCCACAATGATCAGTCACAAACTCCAGAAGCCACCCCATGACTGCATGAGGCTTTGAGGGGACAATGAGGCACAAACCATAGCAGAAACCAATTGCCTAGGAGGCCCTTTGCCTGTAGGCATCCCAGGGACTTTGTGTGCAAATGAAAGTTTTATATTTCTGCTCAACAGGTGGGGTCTTGCTGATTCCTCACATGGCATCACATGCGCCTGTATAAAGAACTTGCTTTCTTTTTGGCAGTGTTAATCTTTTTAGCAGTCCTACCTCTATCAGCACCAAATTTATACATCATTCCTCTGAGCCCAAATTTAAGTTTTTCGAACTTTTCTGCTCTATCTTTTGCCCCCACCCTTTCTTAAGGTTCTTAAGGTAAATCTGGGTGAATAAAGGCAGCATTACCTGTACCACAGCCTGAACCTTGGGCTGTCTTGAAATTTCCTCCACCTGAATTAGTCTGAAAGTCCTAAACTCAGTTTCCTCAAAGTTTAAGGACACAGGAGAAATGTAGATAAGTTTTCTGCCAGAGTGTACCATACATGATACCTAGTCCAGCTGAAGTCTTCTGAGCCTGGTTTTTCTTATCAGCATTCTGACCTTCTGAGCTCTAGTAAGAATTACCTATCAAGCCCTGTTTATAGCTTCCTGGGGTTTTCCTAGCCCAGAAAACTTTCCAAACTCCCACCACAAACCAGTTTCAATAGTATCCAAACAACATGACCAGGTATAGTCACAGCAATGACTCCACTTTTCTGGTACCAGTTTTCCAGTGCTGGGATACAATATCTAACACCCACAACCTAAAGAAAGAAAAATTTAGTTTGGCTCATGATCTAAGGGGATTCAATCTATGATCAGCAAGCTCAAGGCAGAAACATCTAGCAGGAAGGCACAGCAAAGCAAAGATACTGAGTTCATGGCTTCTGGGAAGAAAGGCAAGGAAATGTATGGTGCCAGAAAAGAATGGGTTCAGGACCACGTACAGTACCCAAGGCCATGGTTCTGTGATTCAACTAAGTACACCCAGGAGCATGCTTTATTAATTTTCTAGGCATTTCTTAGTGCAATGAAGTAGATCTATCAGAATTAAACTCCAATACACAGACCAGTAGAATAGAATAGAGACCAGAAATAAACTTCAATATATACTATCAATTGGTTTTTAATAAAGGCACCAAGAGGACACAATAGGAGAAAGGACAGCATCTTCAACAAGTTGTGCTTAGAAAGCTAGATATCCAGATGCAAAAGAATGAAAATGGACCCTTAACTGACAACATACACAAAGCCAACTCTAAATGTTTAGAACACTCAGACATAAGACTTGATGCTACAAAACTCCTGAAGAGAATACAAGGCGAAAGCCCCAGACACTGACCTATGTAATGATGTTTCTTTTTTTGATTTTACATAAAAAACTCAAGCTACAAAGTGAAAATAAATATATAGGAGTACATCAAAATAAAAAGATTCCCTACAGCACATGAAAGGAAATGCAAAATGAAAAAGTCAAATGGTAAAATAGTCAGCAAGAGAGTAGAGAAAGGGAAATCTTGTACTATTACTAAGAATACTCTTATGAAGAGCAGTATGGTTATTTCTAAAGAAATTAAAAACAAGACTATTATACAACATAGTGATCCCTCTCTTGGGCAT
Source organism: Octomys mimax (assembly GCA_002564305.1). Lineage (NCBI taxonomy): Eukaryota > Metazoa > Chordata > Mammalia > Rodentia > Octodontidae > Octomys > Octomys mimax. The sequence continues at coordinate 6,622 of NDGM011116285.1, forward strand.
ATCCACAAATGCACAAAATTGTCACCTTAGAGTATGGGGATGAACATATACACATCCACTGAAGCATCATCCACAGTAACCAAGAGAACAATACAATCTAAATGCCCAAAGGGGTAAATGGAGAAAGAAAAGTATAACATTGATTTATGTGATATATATATATATATATATATATATATATATATATATATTGCATATGTATATATTTATCTTTTGATTTTTTAACAATAGTTTCCTCAATAGGTATGGGATGATATTTTGTGGTAGTTTTTGTCTTACATTTTCTTGGTAATTAATGATGTTGAGCACCTTTTCATATACCTATTGGCCTTTTTTTTAGGTAATTAAATGTATTTTATTTTATTTTCATAATTTTATTGATAAATAGCAATGAGACAGTTTCAAATCAAATCACTAGGACAGTTTCTATTGGCCATTTTTATGTCTTCTTTGGATATATATGTCATGTATGTTCATTCATACCTTTAAAAAGCATGAGATCTTGCCTTTTGCTATAACAGAGAAAGTCCAGGAGGACATTATGCCAAATAAAATAAATTAGACATAAAAAAAAATAATCTCACCTATGTGCAGAAGTTAAAAGAAATATTCCAGAATACAAGATAGGGAACAAACTATCACCAGCTGGATTTAGGAAGATGGGGGGATGTAGGGTCAAGAATACAAAATGGGGCCGGGGAGATGGCTCAATAGAATAAGCACTTCCCTGGCAAGTGCAAGGACCTGAGTTAAAGCCCCAGTTCCGGAAAAAAAAAAAAAAAAAAAAAAGTGGCAGTTATGTGGGATAAAAAAAAACCCAAGGTGCCTAGTATACAAATGAGCATTATGGGTAATAAAATTATGCTATTTGTAGAAATCATACTTATTTAATAGATTTTAGCTTCTTCTCTTGCCACAAAAGCCAGAAAGGGTGGGGTAACTGTGACACTGGGTATGTGAATTTATTTCTCTATAGTGTCCTTTTCTCTATCTGCATGTACCCCAACCAGTATTATAGTTGTTGATTAATCTGTTAAATAGTTTCAGGTTTTGTGTATTGCTGAAACATTTCTATAGCCTTTCTATTCTTGGGCTACGATACATGAGGAATGAGTGAATGAACAAGTGAAAGATAATGTCAGTGAGTAGTCTGCTGAGTGAAGGATGTGAAGATTCAGCGTGCAGTTACAGTTCAGGAGTCGTTCCCTGAGCCAGCTTGCAAAGACAAGTATCAGAGCAGGCATGGGAACCTGAGCAGGCCCAGGAGCATGGCCTCACCTGCTGAAGTCCACACCGATGTTCTTGAGCTTCACAGTGGTGGCGTAGGTGTGCCCTTCTTTAAGCACCCCGAACTTCACAGATGGGGGGAGAAGGTGGAACCCAAGAGGGGTGCACTTTGCGTTGTTGATGGCAGCAGAGGCAATGGAGGATGTGTTCACTTTTCCTCCTACAGGATCTAGTACCTGTGAAGTCAGAACAGAAAATTAGCAAAATGATTTTCCTTGGAGTTCCCAAGATAAGAATAAGCTCCTGTCATGGGAGCAAAATAATTGTTAGATATCCATCTTCCTCTGTGCCAATGACAATCCAAGTCAGCTCCTCTCAAAAATCTCGAGGACTCACTAAGATACAAACTGGGGATCCCACTCTCAGGGTTTCTCTTTCCATGCATCTGAGGCAGGGTCAAGAGCTTGCATGTGTACCAATTCTCAGGTGTGGCTGATACTACCGGTGCTCTGTTCTGTGCCCTTTGCAGTGCTGAGATGGGCTGGGAGTTGGTGGGAACTACAGGACCTCCAGCTCCACATAAGGCCTGGGCCCTTGGTAATCCACAAGCACAATGCATTTGAGAAACACTCCTATTATGTATTGGTTATGTACATGGCAGTGATTTCTATGATAGCAATGACCACTATGTGTTATGAAAACAGAGAAGATAACTATCAGAATTTTACTAGTGAGCCTATTGGAACTGGAGGGTGGAAATCTAATCTGAGAGGCTTGGGGTAGGAGAAGAAGAGAAACCTACAGTGGCTGAAGGAAAGCAAGTCTGAGGCACAGGTGAGAACAGATCCTACACTCATCCAAGTCACGTAGATTCTAGCCTAAGTAACATCAGAAGGCTGGCTGGTGATCTAGTAGTGAGCTGCTGAGTAGTCTCAAGAGACAGAAGTCCCAGCACAGCTGATATCTGCTATCAATCATTTAATGGCTGGCTCATAAAATTCATCTCGAGTCTGTAGGAGCTAGCTTGTACAGAGCACTGCTGTAGTTTTTGTGACTATAGGCCTCACATGAGACGGTGGAGAGAGGACAAAACAGCACATGGTGGCTGAAGCTAGGAACTGCTATGCAAAAGGGTTATAGAAAATGCTAACAGGATCTGTGAAATTAGTTTCCATGTCTGTTTTACCTTTGCAAGTGGTTGGGACTTTGGCTTGGAGCCCAGCAGATAGTGCGGTAGCTTCACCTTCTCTTTCCTTGCTTGCCCTGCAGCGTCTTGCAGCAATGACTGGGTGAGAATTTTCAGAGGCACACAAGATTCTGGTTCTGACAGAGACGAAGGTCAAGTTATGTCACGTGGACATTTCTAAGACATCTAGAATAATGGTAGGTGGGGAATTTTGGTTTCTAAAGAGCTTATTTAAAAATAAAGGATTTTTATCAATTCTTGTGTTAACAATTTTACATCTTACAAAGGGATTTTACATATATTATCTACTTCTAGTCCCTACAGCGACCCTATGAGATAGGTACAACTGTAAATGTTGACATTAGTTTTGAAAATAAAATTCTAGGGGCTGTGGAAATAGCTCTGTGGTCTAAGCGCTTGCCTAGCAAGCACAGGGACCTGAGTTTGATCCCTGGTACCACATGTTGTGCAGTGCTGGGCATGCTGTGCCAACCACCAAACTGGGCACGGTGGTACACGCCTGTAATCCCAGAACTGGGGAGGCTCAGACAGGAGGATCTTTATGAGTCTACACTGCATAGTGAGACCTTGCACCAAATAAATAAATAAATAAAAGATTGAAAGAAAAAGAAAGAAAAGAAGAAAATTCTAAGAAATCAAGTAACTTGCCTATGATGAAGTAAATATATCGATGTCTTAATGGTCCTTTCCTATATAGCAATGAGTTAAAGTGTAATAACACGTGGTTCTTAGAACAATTGAGGAAAAGTCTTAAGAATTTCTTTGATTTTACTTAGGTATTTATTCTAAAAAGCCATGCAATAATATGGATAAATTAAGTGATAAAATTAAATTCTGAGATCATGAAATTCAGTCGCTTTTCTTCCCCACAGTTACATGAGTGAGGAAAAGAAGAAAAGCCCCACAGCTGCAGCTGTATATATTTATTCCAAACATTCCAAATATTCAGAAGGCTGTAAGAACTGCACTGTCGGCCACTAGACTTAAAAAGCATTTCTTGCATTTGAACCATGAAGACAGTCAAAGGGAGGGACCTAACAGAGAAAAGCCCTCAGCATGCAGGTGAGCACCACATTTTCCACACGCGGTCTCTGCAAACAATCATCAAGCCCTGTGAGCAGGAGAGCTGAGATGACGGTTTTGGCACGCTCAGCTTTTTTGCTGTCTCCCCTCCCACATGCACTTCTACCTTGTGTGGTAGAATGCCTCAGCTGCCATGGTCCTGGCCAGCATTATGGCATGGGGCTCCAGAGAAGCCAGCGAGGGGTCTCCTTGAATAGCTCTACTGAAGCTGACAGTGATAATCCCATCTTCCCTACTGGGTCTTGAATCTAGAAGAACTGGTATATTGGGGGTTTGTTGCTGTCAGCCCTGTCATATGGAAATAACCTGTCCCTTATGGGAAAGAGTAAAACCAAGGGATGGAGTAAGAAGGAGGCAGAGAGGAAGTGAAAGGAGAGGCAATCAGACTTGCATTTCTGGAAAGCCAGACAGTGAGTTTAAACATAGCCAATTGTCTGTGGTTTGCTTTTGTGTGTCAATATATCCATTATCCTCCACTCTTTCATTCATTTATTCATTCATTTTTAATGAGCTTGAGTTATCTAAGTTAAAATCTTAAAAATACCAACTAATGCAATAGCAGTGGCTCCTTTTTATGAATAAAGTCAACTGAAGTTCAGAGGATTAAATAACCTGCCCAAGAAATTGCGATAAGTGGCAGGCCTGAAATGTGAATATCAGTCTGTTTAATTCCACCAGGAACATATGCCTTTCACTGCTCAGTGTGCTCTGAAATCTGGGTACCATTGTTTCCTAGGCTTACTTTAGAACAACAGATTCCTGGGTGGGAGGCCAGACCTGCCCTGTTCCCAATCAAACCTGAAGGGAAGTCTCAGAAGACAGACACCAGTGATGAGGATTCTAATGTACGCATTCCCACTGGTCACCATTCCCTACACAGGCAATCATTTTAAAGGTTTGATGCATCTTGGATGTGCTGCATACTGTGCACAAATACATTTTATCAGGCCAGTGGGTACGGGATAGGTCTTCATATGATTATTATTAACTGCTGATATGGAGTTTATCATGTACCAAGCAAGCACTACCGTAAGCATTTTACATGTAACAACCAAAAAACAGATTCTCACAACCTTTTCATTTATTATTCAAGCATTATTTCTCCTTCATAGAAAAGGAAATGGAAAAGACAGAGCAAATACATAGAGTGCTCAAGGCTGGAGTGCTCTACCATTGAGCCAGAGTGCTGACCTAGCAGCATGAGCAGTAGGCTCCGGGTTAGACCAAGGAAGAAAGAGAAAACAAAGAGGACAAAGAAAGAAGGAAAGCAAGCAAGCAAGCAAGCAAGCAAAGCAAAACAAAGCAAAGGAAAAGAAAGGAAAGGAAAGAAAAGGAAAGAAAAGAAAAAGAAAGATCTGCTCGGTATTGCCCAGCTAGTATGTATGGAGGCAGGATTTGAACCCAGGAGGGGCTTATGCATTAGTTCTACTCTATATCATACTGTCTCCATGATGCAGTAGAGCATTATCCTGCTGATCTTGAAACTACACAGGGCTTCCTCAGGGATTAGGATTATGGGAAAGGTCATATTTAAGAGGCTTGGAGTAATGGCTGGTTACTGGCTGATACAGAAGTACTTTAATATTGATGAGGCTAGAATAGTACTACTGTGAGCACAAATCCTCCGAAGACTGCTGCTGGGCCTGACCCAGCTGAGGAACCGGCACTCATTCCCTGCTGCCTTGCTGAGGGAGATCACATTGTTTATTCATGTTTACTTGAATCTTTCTGAGTATGACTTACTTCCCTAGCAGTGGAGTACATCTCTCTGCCCTATGAACTTTGAGCTTGACCACAAGA
>NDGM011116298.1:0-13138 GCA_002564305.1 Octomys mimax
TAGATGCCAATAGAATATTCACCTTTGACAGGACAAATAAATAAATAAATAAATTTTTAAAAAAAAGAACAAAAATGGAAATGGAAAGAAAAAAATATATAATCACATCTTGTGAACATACTCATGAGAGAGGACCTCTAGAATGTTTCCTGAAAGTGGCATGAGTGATGGGGTAAGGGCGGTACACAGGGAAGGGAGGTGTTTTGAGGGAGAATTCGTGGCAAGGTATCTTTTACTGCCATATTTTTTTATTTAAACATTTACTGTATAGTTCATCACCCCTTGCACATAGGCAATGCCCAGGAAATAATTCACAGTAATTTTGAATTCTCATTCACATACCATAATCACCAATGAGCAATACAATCTTAGAGAAGGAACAAGAGAAAGAAGGACTTTCAGTCTCTAATGATGGCAACTCTTGGCAAAAGGGAAAAAGGAGGAGAAAAAGGGCCACTGGCCAACCTAGTTAATGAGGTTCTCTTTCATCTCTCCATCTCCAGGCTGATAAGGTGTAACGTCCTATTCAGCAGTTCACTTTTGTCTTCGTAGTAGACAGATGTCACAATTCCTTCTGTCTTCATAAGTCTGTGTCCTGCTTTTAGGCAAACACATACAGGGAGCACACAGAAATTCCTTGTATCACCTTCTTCTTCTTAATTGCCTTCAGTTCAGTAATCCTTATGCAAAAGTAGCATATTTAGGGAATAGATTATTCTGCCTTACCATGATTTTTTTTTCCCGTGTGACACCCCTGTGCCTTGCTACCCTGCCTTGGAGGCAGTGGGTTGATTGTGGACTGAATTCTCTATAAACTGTGAGCTCAATAAAACCTTGCTCCTTTAACTTTGGGTGTTGGACATTTTGTCACAGCAGTGATAGGCCACATTGCATAAGTCTGGAAGCTGGGCTGAGGAATATATAAATTCTATTCCCTTATCAATAGGAGAGCAGAGCAATACAGAATCTAGAAATATATGGCAGAAAGGATGGATGTTGATTACTCAAGACCAACGTGCTTTGCATATGGTGAAGGCCAACAAGGACACTAAGTGCCTACAGCTAGATGGCAGCCTTCTTTTTCAGCCTTAGTATGATATAAAAATTTGTTCCCTTAAAGGAATGAAAGAGAAAGAGCAAACATTCTTGAATTAACATAAAATTGCATTTTAAATTCAGTAAAGACTGAATTTAATGTGCAGTAGCATGATTAAGATTTCTTCCTTCAGTAAAAGAAAATGGAGGTTTAAGAAGCTAGCTTTAGTTCAGTTGATGAGAAATAAAAAGAAAGTTAAATTATGCACATATTGGAAGGTGGGCTGTACCCAAGAGAAGAGACTCAATAACTTTCTAAATTCTCTTTAGATATTTAGTTTCTTTAACTTTAAGGTAATGCCTTAGTTACTTTTCTCATCGCTGATACAAAATACCCAATACTCAAAGTTCAAGAAGGAAAGGTTAATTCAGCTCACAGTTTGTAGAGGTTTCCGTTCCTACCTGGCTGTCTCCAAGGCAAGCTGGAGTGGAATAGGGCATCACAGAGGAGAAACAGCCCATGGTATGGCAGGCAGGAAGCACTAAGGTAGCAAAAACTTTGTTCCCTTTCTCCTTTTATATTCTATCCAGGCTGTAAGCCTATTGATTGGTGCCACCCACACCCATGGTGGGGCTTCCATTGTCCACACTCTTAATCCATTACATTTAGTCTATACTCACACACCCTAATCCAACCTCCCTTGGAATTTCCCAATGAATGAAAATTTAGGATTGATTTACTAATCAAGTCTGAGGCTGAAAGATGGGAAGGCTTAACTGCCATTGAAAAATGGGACACTGTAACAAGCCATGTAGCAGCAAAATGACTCCTGAAATGATCTCTTGTGGCCTGGAATGAATGTTTGCTCAATGCAAGGCATGATAGATAAAGTAGCTACCTAGATAGATCCTCCTGAGTTTCTAAATATCACATATTGTATGTTTTAAAACAGTGAATTTTATGGTGTATAAGTTATATGTTGAGCTGCTGTTATGAAAAAGAAATTTGAAATGTAATTTTTCATTATTAATAAAAACCAAGGAATAGATATCACAATGCACTTTTCTGAAATGATTGCAGAATTTGGAAAGTTTCTAAATGATAAAACTAAAGGACATAAAATCATTTGGAAAGCTTATTTTTTCAAGATTGGAAAGTAATGATCTCTATTAAGACACCAAATTTATTACTAATGATATGAAAAAGAAAAACAAAAACAGAAAGGAAGTAAAGTAAAAAGAAGAACTAAATGGGCTTAGTATTATACGCAGCTGAGTTAGATAGAAATATTACAGGCAGTCAGACAGGGCTAAGCTCTCAAAAGAAATAATATGGAAGAGAAAACCTTGCAACTGTGGGAGAGACCAACGCTCCTGCTGTGGGCCAGACCTCAAGATCAAACAAATGTTTGCCACCCTAAAAATAAGCATCAGGGGTTGATAATCCTTGAGGAAGCCAGGAAGAGTCACTGACCCAGCCCCTACAGGACTGGCCCCCGCTCTGTACTCAAGCCCTCTTGTTAGGGACACACTTCCTCATTTGGTCCTGGGTTTAATCAATTTTACCTGAGCAATTATACTTGTAACTTTATTGGTGGACCATATTTTTGTCATACCTCATGGGTGAGTTCCCATGTTTTCCACCTCAGACCCACCTTACCTCATGGTTTTGCTCTATAAAATTTCCTAGAAAAGGCAAAATATTGAGCAAACTGCTCAGGGCCCCCTTCTGTCTTTCTCTTGAACAGGAGTTTTCTTTTGCCCAATAAATATTCTGCTCTTAAGCTCCATTCTTCCTAAAATTCATTCTTTGGTTTTAGAGAACATGAACTTGTTGCAGGTACCTTTCTGGGGAAAGAAAGCCCCTGTCTGAGTGATATAGGGAAAAAATGAAACTCCCAACCTGAAAGGTACCTGGATGAGTTCATGTTCTCTAAAACCAAAGAATGAATCTTAGGAACAAATGGAAATTAAGAGTACAGTATTCCTTGGGGAAAAGAAAGCTTCTGTCTACGAGGGGGGCAGAAGGGGGCTGCGAGCAGGTTGTCCCCAGGAAGCTGTCTCTTCCAGGGACTTTTATAGTGTAAAACCATGTGGTAAGGTGGGTCTAAGGTGGTAGAGAACATAGGAACTCGCTTAGGTAGGCATAAGGTGGGACAAACCTATGGTTAATCAATGAGATTGCAAGCACCATTGTTTAGGTAAAATTGATTAAATCCAGGACAAAATGGGGAAGTGAGTCATGTAGCAAGCGGGCATGAATAAGGTACAGGAGCTCTTGCTTTTGAAGACTAGGTTATTGCCTCTTTTGGGCTCTTTCAAGGTAATTGATACCTATTTAGAAGATCAATCCCTGATACCCATCCCTAGGGAAGTATGTAGCTGTACTTGTTTCCTCTTTTGTCTTGAGGTCTGGCTGACAGCAGTGAGGGTCAGTCTCTTCTAAAGTTGCAAAGTCACTTTGTCTTTCATATTGTCTCCTTGAGGGCCTGGCCCTGTCTGTCTGCCTATAATTTTTGTGTCTAATTTAGCTGCCTATAACAATATCACTGGGGGTAATCTAAGGATATGAGGTCTTCATAAATGGTCAGCCTAGGCCATTGGGACTAATACAGAATATGGACTAGCTTCTGTGCCTGTTGTGCTGCAGAAGATCTCACCACTTACAGCCAGTACTGAGGAACCAAGAGTTGGTGGCAAGGAAACTGGGTTTATTCAAGAGCCACCTGAAGAGAATGGAGGGGCTGTGGTCCTCAAAGCCCTGTCTTGGGGGACATAGGTTCACAAACGGGCTTCTATAGAGAAAGAAAGGAAGAACAGAAGATAATGGGCGGGAAGGCTACATGCAGAGTGGCATCTTTCTCATCCATGGTGTGTATTTCCTTTTTATTTTTCCTCTGGGCAGAAACATTGACCTTGGCCTCCTGAGTGTAGTTACAAACATTTTTCTGCAAATAAAATAGCATAGCAGTTCACATGCTCTGCATTAGCTGATGCAAAGAATTAAAGAACAAAGAGAAGATTTCATCTTCTGGTGTTATTGTAAGTCATCAGATCTTCCATGTTCTATAAATGTAAAGAAAGATGATTTGGTGCTTAACATCTTAATCATTTACGCATAATTTCCATTAGAACTTAGAATCTCTGGCAGAAGAAAGGGTAGTAAGAGTGACTCTGCCAAGGAGAACTCCCACAGAAGTGACCTCTGCTGCACTTCTTGTGGAAAGACAGGCTTCGATTCACTCAAAACACTGCATGACTTCTTTTCCGCTCAGTTCCTTAATTTTGTTACCCCTTGAGAGTTAGTTGTCAGTGTTGAATACCAGGTGGACCAGGCACTTGGTTCTGCAAATGCTGAAGAATGAAGCTGGGAATCCAAGGAGGAGGTGAGGAGAGTTTTTATTGGAAATAAGCAGAATAGCTCCAGGATTTCCAGCAAGGGTCTCAAATTGGGTGACCAGAGGGCCCCCTGATCTAGAGCTAATTATATACAAATAAAATTATTAATTGCTGAGGGGTCACCTAGCACAACTGGCTGTGTGGATTTTAAAATGACCAACTGGGTGTCAGTCTTTTATACCCCATTTTTTTACCTACTGTAGGGTCTACAGGATCTTGGAAGGTACTGACTAATTTGCATTCTAATATCCATGAAATTCAGGAATTTAGTAGAGAGTGGCTGCACCTCCCCTGGGTAGAAGGTGTTCTGCTTTCCATGCTGCTGGGGAAATTCATTCATTGTTTGCAGCTCTAATTCACTGTCTATCCTAATTTTTATTAGTATGGTATATCACCCCACTCTTATCTCAGGCTCTTCCACTAGCTTTCACTAGCTTTACTCATAACCAACTAAATAAACTTTTTTCTTCATTATGTTACTTAGATTTTAGTATGAGACTTGGATGTTACTGCTGTAGCATCAAAATCAGTAAACAAAGTTCTTTTTGATTAAATTTTTTTGTTTAATCATAAGATATTTCTAATCATCCTTTCATAATTGCTATCTTATTCCAGAGCAAAGAGTCACTAAATTGGAAACATTTTTATGCACTAAAATGTTGTGTCAGAGTTATCAATATCACTCTCAAATACTGCTTTTATCATAGCTTCCTGAATTGTTTTGTAACTTGGAATGGAAAAAAAACCTTAGAAATTGGGTGTATGGTGTGTGTTGGATATTGAATGTGGTTGGCTGAAAGTACTGGGTTAGTATTTTAAAAGGAAATTGTGAAGTAGACAGTTTCTTTCAGTGTGAGGATATTAAGGCAAAGAATATATATTTGATACTTTAAAATGAAAAGACCAAAACTCTAATTTCAAAGCCCAAGAACAATGTGTCACAACTTCTAAAATCTCTTGAGAATACAAAGAGTGTGATCTGTATTCACTGGACTATTCATTCTGAAGCAGTTTTTCAAATGGGGAGAGAAATCCTTTTCTATTTTGTTAGCCCAATTTAAGTATCTGAAAACATCTCCTTTTTCTCCAAGGCTGCAATGAGACCACTATCCTAGTAATTTCCTTCCATTGCAAAACACGCTTGGTGAAAGGTACCAGCCTAACTACAGGTTGGGTCGGTGGATTGGTGTTGCAATAATTATGACATTTGTGACACTTCATAATGCCACTGATTTAATCAAATCCCAATATGGGGACTGAAATGAAGTGATTAGGACTTATGCAAGTCAGCAGGCTCATGTCAGAGTCCTTTGCTTGCTCAAGAGATTTTGGGGCAGTGCTTAGGGTGTGGATTACATGCAGGGTCCCTTTCTCCAAGGGAAATATAGTTAGACATCTCATTTCCTATTTAATGATATTGTTAAGCATTCCATTTCCTGAAACCAGCGGTAAGCTTTGCAGTGTGCCAGTATCGCCAGAGGTACCAGGGAACATCTGGGGCAAGGCTGGTTACTTGGATTGTATCCATCAGATTCATTTGTTCTTCCTGTGGTAGACACTTATTCTGGGCTTGTTTTGGCCTTTTCTGTCTGTATCCTGCTGGCATCAACAGCAATGAGCTTGGTGAATGCCTCGCTCACAATATCACACTGTCACACCATGTTTCTAAACAAGGGATGTATTTTCTAGAAGAAAAATGCCAATGATGTGCTGAACCTTAAGGAATTCCCCAATTGTACTATGCCTCCTATTGCTCCACAAATCTGATCATAAAGAGTTAGGAAACAGCATATTGGGGACACATTGATCACACTTTCTCAAAGGTAGCTCATTCAGAGATTGAAAAGCTATTATGAAAAATACTTTATATGATGGTAAGTGATGGTCCTTACATTTAATCTTCAGATTTAAGTTGGTTTTGATTGTAAGGACCACCATTATTTTATATACAATAGGAAAAAAATTTAAAAAGGCTACCAAGTAAATTATGACTTTAGTAGTCATTATAGAAAGCAGGGCCAATAATGCTAGGGAAATAAAAATCTATAAAGAAAGACAAAGAAAAATAGAAGGGACTTAGAGCAGAAGTATAGTAAATGGTACTTTAAAAAAAATAAAAAATGATTCTTTTTCCCTCTAAATAAAGGAATAGAAATAAAAGTGATGCCTTTACCTACTGTATCATAAAATCTATTCTATTTTGGACTCTTCTCTTATTAAAAAAGTGTTTAAACTTATTCTAACAAGTTAATTACGTGGACTTGTCAAACTTTATTTCAAGATTGTCTAAATAAAGGGCCCTGAGCAAGCTAATTCATCACAGATATCTTTTGCTAGTGACATTTGTAGAAAAGAGTTGTTCAAAGATCAAGAAAAACCCTTCTCGTTAGAGATCGTTATGTCTCTGCCTGCCCATTGACTGACAGCTAGAGGGTGGGTGGGTGGTTAGTGTTCCAGAACAGATCTTGGGTTTGCTACAGTTCACTAGGCAAGCACACAATGGCATCTAAACAATTTCATTAGTAAAGTCAACCTGTTCTCAGAGAGAAACTGCAAAACACGTAGCAGACGATGTCTGGAGTGGCATCTTTCTTAGGTTAGATAGGAGGGAAATACATAGAGAATGATAACATGATTACATTTAAGATATTCTTGAAGAACAAAAAATAAAGCAGCAATAAATGAAATGAATGGAATGTCTATGGCTTCCAATGGTTGATTTAACTACAGAGGAGAAATAGGGATAGAATTTCACAGCGGGGACAAAATGGCCTAGAGCTAAATGCTCTTCTGAGTTGCCTTCTAACACTACTACTCCTACCTAGGAATAAAAGCTAATGAGAGACTTCACTGTCCAAAAGGATCATTCAGGAGAGCCTAACAAGAAGCCTGACACTGCAGAGAGATAACGATGCCTTGGATCAGCTTACAAAGCAGACAAACAAGCCATGAAGGGAATAAAACTAGCTTAACCATGTCCTATGCCTACTTGCAAGAATTAAAAATGGAGTGACTGATGAGACTTAGGATTTCTGCTTTTTAGTGGAGGCTTAATGCATTTACATCTACAGGGTAAAGGGAATTTTTGGTTGCTACTGTTACTGTTGAAAGTTTAAATATAGAAAGAAAAATGTGAAGAAATGTTGCACACCAAAGAGAGTGAACTAGAAGAGTATACTAAAATGGTCCTCTCAAACTTTGTCCTCATTGATATCTTTCTATTACTATGTTGCTTGGCCTCACATCACTGTTACTATAAGAAATGCCTGTGATGTTCAACTTGTAAAGAGAAAAGCTCTGATTTGGCCCACAGTTATAGAGATTTTAGTCCATGATTTTGATATAGGGGAAAAATGATCTCAGTGGATGACCTCCAAATGATACAGGGGAAAATGATTTCCCGACCTGAGAGGTACCTGGAATGAGTTCATGTTCTCTAAAACCAAAGAATGAATTTTAGGAACAAATGGATGTTAAGAGTAGAATATATTTATTGGGGGAAAGAAAGCTCCTGTTTGAGAGAGGGACAGAAAGTCACTCCGAATGAGTGGTCCCCAGGAAGCTATCTTTTCCACGGACTTTTAGAATAAAACCATGTGGTGAGGTTGGTCTAACATGGTGGAAAATATGGGAACTTGCTTAGGTGGGCATGCGATGGGACAAACTATGGTCAACCAATGAGATTACAAGCACCATTGCTCAGGTAAAATTTATTAAATCCAGTACCAAATGAGGAAGAGTCACATAGCAAGAGCACAAATATGGGACAGGGTCTCTTCCTGTTGAGGGTTGGGTAAGTGACTCATCTAGACACTTTCAAGGTGATTGATTCTCATGTAGAATATCAATACCTGATGTCCAAACCCTAGGGAAGTATGTAGCTGTATTTGCTTCCTCTTTTGTCTGGAGGTGTGACCGATATGGGAGTGTCTGTCTCTTCCAAGTTGTAAAGTCACCTTGTCTTCCACATTGTCTCCTTGAAGGTCTGGCCCTGTCTAACTGCCTATAGTATTTCTATCTAGTTCAGCTGCCTGCAACAATTTGATGGTCAGTTTCTCTTAGGCCTCTGGAAGGGAGTTAGTGTCTCATGAAGGGGACATAGACCAAGGCAAAATTGCTTTCCTCAAGAACAGAGGGTGAGAGAGAGGGAGCAAGTAAGAGGAGAGGATGGGGCCATAAACCCCATAGGTATAGTCTGAAGTGACCTTAAAGACCTTCCACTAAGCCCTCCTCCCATGCCTACCCACAGTTAGAGGTCTACTACCTTTCCATAGCAACCTGGGCTGGGGACCAACCTTTAACATATCAGTCTTCATGAGCCAGTTGGCTGTCAAGTTGGTGCTCCATGTTCTAGATTCCACTGAAGGTGAGATTAAGAATGTGAGTTATGAGGGTTGGTCAAAAAGTTCAGCGGATTAAAGCTCTTGCAAGCAGGTGCAGGGTTTGGGGGTTCGATCCCCAGGGCCTGCTATGCTAGCCCTGCCCCCAGGGTGCACTGAGACAGCAATTGAGACTGGGCGTGATGGTGTGCACCTGTAATCCCAGCTCTTGGGAGGCTGTAAACAGACAGCTCACAATGAGTCCAATCTAGTAATGAGACCCTGAACACCCTGTAGAGCCTTCCTTAAAAGGAAAAAAAAAAGAATGTGAGTTAGGTTTTAAATATTATTTGAAAATTCCTGAGATAGAGAAGGCGGAAGTCCCCCGGTTGCTTTGGGTGTGATTTCTGGCAGACACATGGTATTCGTATAGAAGGCTTTCTTTCTCCAGCAGTATTCTAATCACCAGCCTCTAGACTAATGGTGAGTGTCAAATTCTATAAAAGGTCCAAGAGTATGTATTTTAGGCTTCTTGGAATGAGAGGCCACACAGAAACTGTCGCACCGTCCAGTTCTGCCATCGGGAGCAAACAGCCACAGACAGTGTGTGTGTGTGTGTGTGTGTGTGTGTGTGTGTGGAAGGAGTCTGTGTACTGCCTGGATTGGGCCTGGGGAAATAATCTGTCAGCTTCTTTCCTGCAACTTAGCTTTGGAGAAGGAGGTAGAAGCAGCTGTGGTGGCTCAACTTGGTATCTTATTCTGTTAACCAACTTCGTGGGTGTCAAGAGGTGCTTGGGAAATGCGGGCATTTTAGTCTCTACAGCTCAGGTTTCTGAGGGTCAGAGTTTTAGAGGTGGCTTCTTTCCTTGCTCCTCTTCCTAATTGTGGTAAAGATGATAATTTCCTTGCCAGTCAGCTTGTTGGACTCACTCTGGAAGAGGCCTGGGCTCAAGGTTGTTCTTCCAGTCCTTCAGTGATTTTTGTAAGCACCATATTCCCTCCATTAAACCACTGTGTGCTCAAGATACATCTGGAGTGGTTTCTGTTCCTGTAACTGAAAACTGATGGATCCTAGCAAATGTCTGTGCATCACTCAGGGATCACAGCTGCAAACTGGAAACACAGAAGCACAGAGAAGCAATAGCTAAGTGCATTGTGGGATATCTAGTTACCTCAGGAAATTCTTTTCTTCCCTCTCAATAGAAAGCAGAAATTACGTTGAGAAAACGCATGTTGGTTGGAAATCTTGGCCTGGGAGGACATATGATCTGATTTTAACTTAATAAAATCACACAGGATTATGGTAAGTATCACAAATTGAGCACAACAGGTTTTCCTTTCAAGGCTAGACACAAAAGCTTCACATACCCACTGAATAGGAACTGACCCAGGAGATATTTCACTCTGTCATTTGGCAAAAGCTACCTCATTTGATGGCTTCATGTTCCAAATTAAATGAAAGAAAATAATTCACAGATATATGGAAATCCTAGTTACTGAGAGATAGGTAGAGTCTGGCATTTTCTTTTAGACTTAAAGAGCATTAGAAATTATTGGAAGATATCGGACAAGAATATATGAAGGATCAGTGAAACGAGGTGAGAAGCAAAGACAAGCAAAGCAGGATAGGAGAGCAAGAAAGATATGTGTAGAACATTAAAAGTAATCACACATAAAAGAATCGGTGTTGGAGAGGAACATAATAAGCTTGCAAAGTATCAAGTTAATGCTTAGCTATGTGACTAAGAAGCTACGCAAACGTGAAGATTGCAGGGCAAGCTGTCTGACAGGAGTCTGTCTTCCTCACTGTGTGTGTTTGGTACCACAGACTGAACTGAGATCCTGGTTGATGGTGGGAAACTCTACCACTGCTACACTACCCAGTCTTGACTTCATGTTTCATTCTCTTCCTGACATTTTATGGACAGATGTTCTTAATTTAATGAAATACAATTTATCCGCCTTTCTCATTTTGTTGGGTAATTTTTGTTCTGATTAGAAATCTTTGCATACTTTCAGTCACGAAATGATGCGCTATGTTTCCTTCTACACATTTATGCCTCACAATTAGATCTGTGAATTATACATACAACATAACACGGAGGTCAAAGATTTTTTTCATATGCATATGGGCTTGATGATACTATTCATTGAAAAAACTATTTCTTTGCTGACTATCAGTGGTACCTTTATTATAAATTTGATTTTATGTGTCTACTTTGGATTTCCTATTTCCTTCCGCCAATCTGTTTACTATTCTTTATCATATTGACATTATTATTACAGCTGTATATTAAGACAGTATATCTGAAACTGTAAGACCTCTACCTATATTTTTTGAAAAGGCCTTTTTTTTTTTTTTTAGCTCCTTTTCCACTTCCATATACATTTTAGAATCACCTTGTTAACTTACATACACATACTTACATAAATGTACTGAGAACTTAAGTGCAATAGTGCTAAATCTATAAATCTATTTAGGGAGAGCTGACGTTATCTTTGCTGTGAAGAGATCCGCAGCAGACTTCCTGGTAAGCTTTCAGTAGGAGGTTGGAGATAAGCAGAATTTCGCAGAGATATCCAGAACATCCCCGAAAACTCATCTTAAAGAATAAGGAGCATGTCACATGCCATGACTCTTTTCTGGGTCTGTCTTGCTATTTCTATAGTCTGCAGTTGTACACAGACCTTGCAGTTCCCTTTGACAAGTGTCACGCCACTGGGATGGGATAGGATGGGAAGTATTTCTGCCATAGGAAGGGGCAAACAACACAATCTGCCAGACTCAGAAAAAAATAAATCAAAATCTTTACCTCCGCCATCATAAAGGATGTGATCATGTACAAAAGTTAAAGGCTAAGAAAAGCTTTAGAGAGTTAGCAGAAATTAAGAAGAAATTTCAGGGGCTGGGGAGATAGCTCGGCCATCTAAGCACCTGTCTGGCAAGCACAAGGACTCAGGTTCAATCCCTGCTAGTGCATGTCATGTGCGCCTGGAATCTCGGGAGCTCTGTGCAGGCTACTGAGATTGGTCGTAGTGGTGCCTGCCTGTAATCCCAGGGGAGGCTAAGCTAGCTGGACCACTACAAGTCTGAGCTGCATAGCAAGATCCTGTACCAAATAAATAAATAAAATATTTTTTTAAAGTTAGAAATTTCTTTTTTATAGAGGCCTCAAGCCACACTTAGAAAGGTTGAACTTGATTTATATGAACTAGCTTTCCAAGAAGAAAAATAAATTAAGAATAAAGAGACAAAACACAAGTGAGTATACTAACAGTTTTAAACTTTTATTAGTATATTCTTGCAATACATGATGTATACATTCATTGTATTTGTAAAAGGTACATGCATGTCCCAATTGCCTACAATGAATGTACCTTTTAAAAATACAGTAAAAATACTAAAACCAATAATACCAACCATAAAATGAATTGTGCTTTATTTATTTATTTCATTAGGTTTTTTTTTTTTTTTTTGAGAGAAGGTCTCACTATGTAGTTCAGGATGGCCTTGAGCTCACTTTGTAGCCCAGCCTGGTCTCAAGCTTGTGACAATCCTCCTGCATCAGCTTCTCGAGTGCTGGGATTATAGGTGTGCATCACCATGCCCTGTTTTGGTGGCTGGCTCAGTGCTGGGCCAGCATGACATGTGGTACCGGGAATTAAACTCAGGTCCTTGTGCTTGCCAGGCAGGTGCTTAGACTGCCAAGCTATCTCCCTGGTCCTGGCTTGTTTTATTTTTATTCTCTTGTGAGTTTTAGTTGTCAGATGTAGCTTATGGATACCAGCCAGATATCTTAAACATTACCTATTTGTAATGAATTTATGAAGACCTGTATAGCTGCCTTGCAGTGTATTTTACGTGACCATTGGACCCTAGAGCCAAAAGAAGCTTTGACTACCGGGAGGTGTGAGGTCCATGTATTAGAGAAAAACTTCTGAGCTGCAGATGCTGAGCTTGGTCACTCTTCATGTGAAAACTATAACTGCTTTTTGAAGTTCTGGGTATTGAACACAAGTGCACTCTACCACAGAGCTATATCCACAGCCCTTCCTTTAATTTTGAAGCAGGCTGGCATTGAACTTGCAACCTTCCTGCCTCTGCTTCCTGAGTAGCTGAAAATACAGGTATGTGCTGCTATGCCCAGAGAAAACAATTTTTTATTGATTTTTAATTTATGTGGTTAAAGTGGCTCACAGAAGATGACCACTAATGTGAGATACCTTTTAAAGCTATTGAGTTTTTCTAGCTGGAAATATATTCTAGGCTCTTGAAAATCAAAGGCTGGGCCGGGGAGATGGCTCGGTAGAATAAGCACTTGCCTGGCAAGCACAAGGGCCTGAATTCAATCCCCGGTTCCACAAAAAAAAAAAAAAAAAAAAAA
>NDGM011116324.1:0-10226 GCA_002564305.1 Octomys mimax
CACTACTAGATCAGACTCATAGTGATTCTCCTGTTTACAGCCTCCCAAGTGCTGGGATTAGAGACATGCACCACCATGCCCATTCTCAATTGCAGTCTCAGCACGCCCTGGGGGTGGACTGGCACAGCCTTTTGCCCATTTTTAATTTAGGTTGTCTTACTGTGTTGCTGTGTATAGATTTTTTTTATCCTGGATACAAGTCCCTGGTGGGACATGTTATTTACAAAATTTTCCTTCCATTCTTGGGCTTGCCTTTTCACTTTATTGATGATGTTCTTTGAAAACCAAGCTTTTAACTTTGATGGTGTACAACTTATAACTTACCTATTTTTCTCTTACAACTTTTTTTTGTGTCATATTGAAGAAATCATTGCTTAATCCAAGATTACGAAAAGTTACTCCTCTTTTCTGACAAAAGATTTAGCTGTCATGTTTAGGTCTCCAAATTCTTTTAGTTAACTTATTTTAGGGAAGGGTCTATAGGGTGTTCAGGGTCTCACTACTCGATCGGATACATAGTGATCCACCTGTTTACAGCCCCCCAAGAGCTGGGATTACAGGCATGCACCACCATGCTCCGTCTCAATTGCCATCTCAGTGTGCTCTGGGGGTGGGGCTGGAACGGCAGACCTGGGGATCGATACCCCAGCCCCTGGCCTGCTTGCAGGTGCTTTAATCCTCTGAGCTGTTTGACCGGCCTTTAGCTAACTTTTTGAATGAAGTGGGATGAGGGTCCAAGTTTACTCTTACGCTTGAGAACATCAGTTGTCTCAGCATCCTTTGTTGACAGGACTGCTGTTCTCTCCACTGAATTGCCTTGATACCTTTATCAAGAGTTAATTGATCAAAGATGTAAGGCTTTATTTCTAGACTCTTAATTCCATCCCATTGGTCTATGTCTCCTTTTATGTCGATATTGCACAGGTCTGGTTACTGTAGCTTTAGAAATGTTTTTGAATTGGAAAGTGTGAACTTGTTCTTCCTTTTCGAGGTTTTGGTTTTTCTGGGTTCCTTAAATCGTCACATGAACTTTAAAATAATTTTACTAATATCTAAGAAGAAGCCATCTGGAGTTTGATGGGGATTGCAGTGAGTTTATAGATCGATTTAGCGATTACTGATATCTTCACAACGTTAAGTCTTCATTCTAGAGAATGAAATGCCATCCATTCATTTAAGTGGCCCTTAATTTCTTTTGTTATGCTTCATAATCTTCAGTATATAAGTCTTGGACTTATTGTAATTTGTTTATAAATATTTCATTCTTTTTCACACTGCCACAAGTGGAACTTTTATTTGGGTACCAGGTCTCACTATGCCAAACTTGCAGTCCTGTGATGGCAGGCACACAGTGCTGGGATCACAGGCACTCACCACTGTGCCCCAAGAACCATTGCTTCTGATGGTTCTTGCCAATGCTACAGAAATACAATTAGGTTTGCATTTTGATCTTGTATCTTGAAACCTTGCAAAACTTATTTATGAGTTCTAATATTATTTTGAGTTCCTTAGGATTTGCTACATGATGATGATGTCATAAGCAAAATGAGCTAGTTTTGTTTTTGTTTTTTTTTTTCCCCTTCTGAACTGAATGATTTTCGTGTCTTATTCTTGCTTAATTACCCTGTATGGAGCCTCCAGTACGATGCTGAACAGAAGTGGTAAGAATGAATATCCTTATCACATTACTGATCTTAAGGGGCAAACATCCAGTCTTTCATTACTAAGTTTATGTTAAATATAGATTTTTCATAGGTACCTGTATTAGTTTTCTCTTGCTGCTGTAACTAATTATGACAAATGTGGTGGCTTATGTCAACATAAGTTTATCTCTCAGTTCTATAAATTAGAAACCCAACATGGGCTTCAGTGGACTACATCAGAGTTTCAGCAGCAATGTGCAGGGAGACTTTAAAGGCATTTCCTTGCCTTTATCAAGTTAAAAAAGTTTCCTCCTACTCCTAGCTGAGTGTTTTAACACGAGAGTGTTAGATTTTTATCAAAAGATTTTTCTGTGCCTCTTAAAATCATGTAGTTTTTGGTCTCTCAATATTTGGAGAGCGTTAGGAAGAAAGGTGACCTAAGTGTCCAAACATAGGAGGGAACTACGTGAGACGTGATTGCCGCCAATAGGAAAGAGGATTTCAAGATGGTGGAAGTGGTCAAGTGTATCCATGCTATTGAGCAGTCAGATAAGCAAGGAATTGAGAACTGTTCACTTTGTTTGGCTTTCTGGAAGTTGTTTGTGACCTCGGTTACAGGGGGAGGATAGGAGGTGAAAGGCCCCTGAGAAGTGGGATGGAGTCCTAGGACCTCATGGAGTCCAGGGTAAACCTGGAAGACAGTGATTCTGTGGATGTGGTTAGCATCAGGACAGCATAATGGGCCTCTCTGTGGTGCATCTAGATTCATTTTAGTTGAAGCAGAGAGGGCAAGCGGCATATCTTAGGTAGCCAAGATGCTAGAATCAAACTCACAGCTTTTTCTAGAATCAAGGAAGGATGTTGCTGTGCTTCGTCATCAGGCAACAACTCGGCCCTTGTGAGGAGACCACAGACTCTCCTTGCCTCATCCTAGGGAAAAGTCTGGTGTGGGGTAGGAAGTTGACTTGTCTTGGGAAAATACCAGGCCAGGCTCCATGCAGGAGGACAGAAGGAAATTCACATCCTATGTTGTCTGGGTTTTTTGACAAGGATTTCAAATGTGAACATTTTTTTGTGTGGGGAAGGCAGTGACTTCCGGCTTTAGGGAGAGGCATTTCTGGTTTCCTAGTGGCATGTTCCACACTGAGAAGCAGCCTCTGCCCCTGGTCCTCTGGCTCCATTGGCTCACCACATTCCCGGATGTCATTTGTCACGTGACAGGACCGAGGCAACCTGAGTGCCCTGAGAATTGCTTGCTTCCCTCTGCCAGGCAGCACTATTGGATTGCTTGCTTCCCTGGGATATTTATGTGGAAACCGAAGAAAATAGTCCAGGGTCATTTTTGATAAGTGCCAATCCCTCCCAGGCTATCTGTACCCGTAAACATTTATGTCTAATATCCCAAAGAAAATGTTGATGCAGTCTGATGTGGGGGCAACAGCACACAGATGAGTCTAAACAAAAACATGAGGGTGACAGCTTTTTTTCCAGCACGAAACTGCATTTGCTCATTTTTGACATAAAAGTGCAATTTGCATATCCTTTCAAGTCTGTTTAGCTGCAAACACATGTGCGTTTGGAGCACAGAAATTTAAAGTTTGTAAATTATTCATAAACTACTGCCAAATTGTAATCAAGTGGCAGGAAAAACATTCTGCGCTGAATAGCTCTAAGGACAGAGGGGAGCCTTCTTGGGCCTGAGAAACATTTTTTTAATGTGCTGGTGCTTAATCAACTCAGAGAAAATGGGGAAAATGTTTACTTTCTTAGCAACAATTTAATATAGACATTAGAGGTTTTTTTTCTGTTTATTGAACATTGCAGAATGGAATGATTTTAGCATTGTGACACTAGGTAAATAAGGTGCTTTCCGGGAGAAAAGTAAACATCGTGATTAAACTAAAGTAGGAGGGCCTGGGAGACAGCTCAGTGGCATAAGCTCCTGACTGGCATGTGCAAGGTCCCATGCTCAGTCCCCGGTGCTGCAATACATAAATAAGTAAATAAATAAATAGATAGATAAACTAGGAATTTATAATGCCTTTTTAGGAAATATTGTCCAAGCAGAACCATAATTGCTAGAAAGCAATCCAATGTGATATAATTTACGTGCACGATACCACGCAGACTGACATTTAGGATGTGTTTGTTACATCCCAGTTTTACTATCTATCTGTCTTCCTACTTCCTCTTTCATTTTGTGCATCTAGCAAGAGTTGTTCCGGGCTCCTGTCCACTGCAAAACGCTACTGGCTCCTCATGATCTAAGAAGTTGCTCGTGGGGATAGAGATGTACCCCAGTGAAATATTCTTTTTTGGAGGAACTGGAGTTTGGAGACTTTGGCAGCAGGGCTGAGAGTGGACAGAGGGTAGAAGTACCTGCCTCAAAATAGCAGGCAGGTCAGTGGGTAGAGCAGCCCCCATCTCCCCCTGCTTTTATGTTTGATCTCAGCAACATCCTCTGAGAAGGAGGTTGGAAGCTCTAGGCAGAGAGAGCCGGTGGCCGTTTCTGAAAACAGACTACTACACATATGCTACTCTTTTCATGGAACCAAAGTGTAAAGAGGAAATCAGGTTGTCTGGACACCAAGCAAAAAACAGCAAATAAATTCAAAGTCCAAAAGGTGAATTGTAACTGAAGGCTGGTCTGAACTCTGTCCTGGGTAAGTCCTTTCACCCTTCCATGCACCTAGGAACACCTATAGAACGCATTGCTAGCAAGGTACTGTTTAGACTTAAAACCTAGACACAGCTCTTCTCTCTGTGTGTTTGTGTGGATAAATATGGGCACTGATTTGCTTTCTGGATCATCTCAAGACGTTAAGAGGCAAAGTTGGTATAAGCAACATTGGTTTGAAATCTCTGCATTCAAATGCTTAAGCACTTTCTGGCCATTTAACAAAAATCTCCCTTCAGGCAAGATTGTTGTATATTTGCTATGAAGTGATTCACCACGCAGTTGCTGATAGGCACATTTATTATGTGTATTTTTGCACAAGCAAACATTTTATATTAACAGGGACATTCAGTAAGAATTCATGTTCAGGTCTGTGCTTCAATTAAATTACCCAGTATTTTTTCCGAACAGTCTTTCTGTCTGGACACTTTTTATACCGCATTTCTCATATGACTTCAATTAAACTCATCATCTACAAAGATAATACTTGGAACTTCTTTCAAAAGGAAAAAAATAAATAAAAAGTCATAAGAAAGTGTGAAGGAAGATGCATGACTGTCTTTACTTGCAGATGCCATAGATAATCCAAAATAATCTGCAACAAATTATTAGACTAATAGGTAAATTAATATATAATAAATCTATATGATTGTATTGCTATAAAATATCCACAATGGGCCAACCAAATAGCTCAGCAGATTAAAGTGCCAGCAAGCAGGCACAGGGCCTGGGGATTTGATAACCGGGCCTGCCCTGCCGGCCCCGCCCCAGGGGCCTGCTGAAACAGTGATTGAGACCGGGCGGGGTGGCCCGTGAGCCTGTAATCCCAGCACTTGGGAGGCTGTAAACAGGAGAATCACTATGAGTCCGATCTAGTAGCGAAATCCTGAACACCCTTTAGACCCGTCCCTAAAATACAGAAAAAAATAAAATAAAAAATAAATAAAATATCCACAAACAATTGGAAAATAAAAATGTTAAATCCCTATGTCACAATATAAGCAAGAGATACTATCTTTACCTAGTAGTAAAGATAATAAAATATAGAGGCAAGACCAAATACAGAAAACAAAACAGTGGCAACAAAATTACTCAGAGAAATTAAATAAATGATAGACATACATGCCCTTAGAGTGGGTGACTAAATAGAAAGACCTCTATTCTCCCTGAACTCATATATAAATTGAGTGAAGCCTCCGCCACAATATTCCACAGTTGTTGAAATTGACAAGTTGGTTCTAAGTCTTAAAAGGAACTGCAAACCACTAACAATAGCTGAAATAATCTTGAAGAGCACTGGAGAACTGACACTAAAAGCAAAGACTTCTGGATAGAGAAGCCAGGCCCCAAGCAAACAGCTGAGTACAGCTGTGAGGCAAAGAAGATTCCTGTCTGAAATGTGTGAAGAGTTCCTGCAAACCAATGAGGAAAATCAAACAACTCAATTTTCAAATGTACAAAAGTATTGAACTGGCACTTTAAAAAAGAAGATACCAGTCAACAAGTACATGGAAAGGTGCTGAGCATCGGCACTCATCAAATAAATGCAAATGAAAGCCATAACGAGGGGCTACTTCATCCCATTAGAATGAATAAAATTAAAAAGATTACCAACGCCAAATGTTAGTGAAGGTTGGACCTCTTGAGTATTGATGGTGGGAATAACCACTTTTAAATACTGTTTGATAGGATCTATGATTTTTTTAAAATAAACATGTACATCTCCTGGGGCCCAGAAAAATCCAAGGGAGATGTATACTTAACAGAAAATTACACATATGCGCACAACATGACATACATCAGAGTAGGTATGGTAGTTTTATTCATAATGGCTGGAGGCAACTCAATGACCCACCAACCGGAGAACTGATATATAAATTGATGAGCTGTGGTGGGCCAAATAGCTCAGTGGATTAAAGCACCTGTAGGCGCAGGAGTCAGGGGTTAAATCCCTGGGCCTGCCGTGCTGGCCCTGCCCCCAGTGTGTGCTGAGATGGCAATTGAGACTGGGCTTGGTAGTGTGCGCCTGTAATCCCAGCTCTTGGGAGGCTATAAACAGTCGGATCACTACTGGTCCGATCTAGTAGTGAGACTCTGAACACCCTGTAGACCCTTCCCTACAATACAGGAAAAAACCCTGATGAACTGCGGTATTTAGATGTGCATATACAGATGCTTGTGTGTATACACACAAATATATACACACGCATGTAGGAATACATACACAATGAAACATTACAAAAATGCATACAAACTACTGGTAAGTACAATGAAGTAGATGAACTTCAAGAGATCACGTTGAGTGAAAGATTCAGGCATTCATGCGCATACTGCATGATTTAATTTATGTTAAATTCCTAAGCAGGCTAAAATACTTCCTGTTGATAAAAATACAAGCAGTAGTTACTCTGGGGCTTTCATGGATAGAGGAGTATGAGAAAATCTTTTGGTGGTAGTGGAAAGATTTTATGTCTTTACCTGACTATACATTTGTAAAAATCAATCAAGATGAACAGTTAAGATTAATATACCACTGTATCTCATCACTAAAAACTTAAGTAGAAGTTAAAAGATAAAAAAAGGAGAAAAAAGGGAATTTGAATACATTCCTACATTATTAAAAAAAAAAAAAAAGAGCCTTCACTTTCATATTCTATTTCATTAACACAAGTCAGGACAAGAAAAACTATGTGCGTATTTAGTATATATGATAAAAAGACCTATGCAACAAAACATGTTATTGAGTAGAGATAGAGGACTAAGCCTACAACAAGATGCACAGAATCTATACAAAGCTGCAAAGCTATGTGGAGAGAGATTTGTGTCATGAATAAATGAAGAAGTGTGTCATGTTTCTGGGTAGGAAAATCTAAGACTACTCTGATACCAGTTCTTCTCCCATCATTACACTTGGACATTATCCCAAATAAAATTCAAACAAAATTCTTAAACGATAAAAATATCCTACAGTTAATTGAACTAATGTAGTCCCGCATTTTAAACTGGGATAGTAACGGGGCTCTCCCTCGGCCAAACGCTAACACTGAAAAACTGTAAACCTGAAATAATTTTGAAACTATTCTGCTGGTCCAGACACAGGTAACCGTGGTAACAAAATGGAAACTGAGCAACGCTCCCAAGTGTAACAACTAATATAGCTTGTTATGAATGGAGGAAGGCGGAGTGATTTAACAAATATGGACAAGTAGCTAATCAGAGGTTGAAAATGAAATTAGACTGCTGTGCCATCCCCGCCCCTGGGGAGCGCAGAGACTCGACTGAGACTGGGCGTGGTGGTGCGCCTGTAATCCCAGCGCTTGGGAGGCTGAAAGTAGAAGGGTCACTACAAGTCTGAGCTGTGTAGTGAGACCCTGTAGACCCTGTGCTGCATACATTAAAAAAGAAAAAGAAAATGAAGTTAGAAACTTCCTCTTACCTTACACTGAAATAAATTCAGGAAGCATAAATTACTCAAAATTGATCAATTGATTGATTGAACTTGAGATCTTTGCATTGAACTACACCTCCATCTCTTTTTAGTCTTTTATTTTGTGATAGGATCTCCTAAGTCTCTAAATTGTCTAGATCAGGCTTGAGTTTGTGGTCATTCTGCCTCAGCTTCCCACAGTGTAGGGATTGCAGATGTGCTATGCCATGCACAGCTCTAAATATTTTAAGTAAAGTTGCCAAACTGTTAGATTTAATTGCAGCAGGGACCCCCAGGGCAATCTACTGTACTTCCAAACACTGTTTTAAATACATATTTTACTACACTCATATTCCTCCTGTATCAAAAGTAAGAAAAAGAAATCTGGGGAAGGCGAGATAGCTTAGCGGACTAAAGCACCTGCTTAGGCAAGCTTAGGCTAGCACACAGACTGCAGTTTGATCCCCAACACCACACGCCATGGCGGACTGAGCTGGTTAGAGTCCTGGGGTGGTGGCACGCCCCTGTAATTCCAGTGCAGGGGAGACTGAAAGCAGGAGGATCACTATGAGTCCAAGCTGTGTAGTGAGACCTTGCAACAACCAAATACATTTTTTTTAAAAAAGGAAGAAAAAAAGTGCAGCAACTGGGATTTGATCCCCTGTGTGCAGTGCCAGCCCCACCCCAGGGGCACACGGAGACGGCAATTGAGACTGAGTGTGGTGGTGCGTGCCTGTAATCCCAGCACTTGGTAAACTGAAAACAGGAGAATCACTACAAGTCCGATCTACATAGTGAGACCCTATAGACCCTATAGACCCTGTCCTAAATACATTAAAATTAAATAAATAAGAAAGAAAAAGAAATCCACCTAAAATGAAAAAAAAAAACAAAAAAACAAAAAACATACACACAAAAAAACCCTAAAATCAGAGCAGTAAATGGAATTAGCAAACAAATTGCCTGATGATATTATTAGGACCAGAAAAGCAATGAGGAATTAAGGTTTCAGTTGAGTTGCTCTGCCTATTTATATGTACATAATTACCGATAAAGAATTATCTTTGGCAAGCTCAAGGACCCGAGTTCGATCCCCAGTACTGTGTGCCGTACCACCATGCTGGCCACAGTGCTGGGAAGGCTGAAACGAGAGGATCACTACACTACAACTTGCGCAGAGACACCCTGTACCAAATACACAAATTAATTAAACAAACGAAAGATATTTTAGAATTAAAAAAGAATTATATTAAGTTACCTCTATCACTTGGCTATTTGTTTTCCGTTTCTTTTTCAACTTTTGTTCATTGTTCCCTCTTTCTCCTTTTTGGATTATTTCTTTGAATTTCATTTCATCTCATTTGCTTGATGGGGGGGCAGTACTGTCCTGGGAATCGCATTCAGGACCTCATGCTTGCCAGGCAGGGGCTGCACCACTGAGCTAAATCCCTGGCTCCTGTTTGATTTTTACAAGCCATACCTTTTTGTTTTATTTCTAGGTCTTACTATGGGAATTGCGTATGTAAGCTTATCTTTTTACACACTTCAGTTTATTAAATTGTGCTACTTCACGTGTAATTTTAAAACCTATATAATAAGATGACTCCATCGTATCCTGTGCTTTGTACTACTTTGGTCAGATAGTTTGCTTTTACATAAGTTATAAATCCCATACT
Source organism: Octomys mimax (assembly GCA_002564305.1). NCBI lineage: Eukaryota > Metazoa > Chordata > Mammalia > Rodentia > Octodontidae > Octomys > Octomys mimax. The sequence goes on from NDGM011116324.1 coordinate 9,424, forward strand.
ATGTTGTTATTACTTGTTTTGCTTTTGTTGTTGTTTTGCTTTAAACTAGCCTTTGAAAATTAAGGAAAGAGAAAGAAGTCTTTTATGTGTATCCACGTCTGTCATTTCAAAGCCTCTATTGCTTCTTGTTCCCTTGTGTCTCTATCTGGTATCGCTTCTTTTCAGTTTGAAGAACTTCCTCGCCATTTCTTGTGGCAGCCACCTACTGGCTACGATTTCTCTGATCTGAAGAGACTTGCTCCTCCTGTAACCACCAGCTCTGGTCCTCAGACTAGGGTAGTAAGTGACTTGGTCATTAAGTGAGGAATTGTATGGAACATATACATTACAATATTCAGAACAGAGAAATGGTCAAATGACCAGCTACTATACTTTACTATCTGTACTTTACAATACAATCAGTGAAATGACAGTACTGTACTGTAGAAGAATCCGCCATAAGGTCACACAGCATACCAAGTCTGTGTGCTTTTGCTTCATAAATCTGAAAGCAGCTTGTAAGCCCAAATAATCATTAACAGGTTAGTCATTAAGTGAGGAGTATTGATACTGCTTATCAGAAAGTGTCTTTTTTTACGTTAAGTTTTCGAGGAATCTATCATCTCACTGGCTCCAGCACTCAAGGTTGACAGTTTTGTCTTTCAACTCTGAAAAGACACTCGATTGCTGCTGGCCTGTGTTTCCTTTTTTTTTTTTCTTAAAAGATTTTTTTCTTCAATTCTTTTGTAAAAACATTGGTTACCATTGAACATACAGCGGCAACAAAATGCACCCAGTTTACATGCATCAACAAGTCAGTAAAT
>NDGM011116339.1:0-12650 GCA_002564305.1 Octomys mimax
AGCCTTAAAAAAAAAAAAAAAAAGTCATAGGGGAAAACATATAATGGGTTTGGTATACACACAGCTCACCTTGAGTTAAGTTCAAGTTTCAATTCCTTTGATCACCAAAACACCAATGGCTCCTACTCAAATGGATGGATCAGAATGGCATTTATGGAATTTGGGTTGGTTCTTGGGCACTGTCCAATAGTCCCTGAAAGTTGTTGTATGTCCTTTTCTACCTACACAGGTGTCCATTGAAAGAATCACATAGCATTTGGAAGGCTTGGAGAAAAAGTTACAACCTCAGTTCTGTTCAGTGCTAAAATCTGAATCGAGGTTCTCTAGAAAATAGAACCAATAATGCTATATTGAATATGCCTATCTATCTGTCTGTCTGTCTGTCTGTCTGTCTGTCTGTCTATCTATAAAAGAAATAATATGATGCAGTTTCAACAGGTTGTGTGTGTTACTTTTGTATGGGGGAACTTTGTGCATGTCATAATTCAAAGAAAGTCCATTACACTTCTGGCCCTTACAGAAGAACTTGAAATGAACATATAGAAATCTCAGTGACCAAAGTTACCCAAGTTATAGTTTTCTGCACTAATAAATTCCTGGAAGCTAACAACTACCACTTTGAGCAATGTTTGAAATTATCGATGCCAAAGGTAATATGTTAATTTCACGGTGTCTCAATAAAATCAATATTAAAATATGCACACAAGTTTTGTATTCATAAAGTATATATATATATATATATATATATATATATATATATATTTGAATGGATTATATATCTTTCTGTATTTTTTAAAGGAAGGGTCTATAAGGTGTTCAGGGTCTCACTATTAGATTGGACTCATAGTGATCCACCTGTTTACAGCCTCCCAAGTTCTGGGATTACAGGCGTGCACCACCACATCCAGTCTCAGTTGCTGTTTCAGAATGCCTTAAGGGTGGAGCCAGCATGACAGGCCTGAGGATTGAACCCCTGGCCCTCCAACTTGCAGGCGCTTTAATCCATTGAGCTCTTGTCCTGCCCTTTTATATATTTATTGTTGCTATTTTTGCTGGAATTGACCCACAGGATTATGGATGCGGATATGAATGCAAGTGTCAATATCTGTGGCAGCAATCTGGATATTCAGATAAATTGGTTTCATTTTTGGCCCCAGGTTAGAGAAAAATGATGTCCCAAATTGGAAGCAGGAAGAAATCCCTCCTACTGTGAGCAGGTTCAGTCCTTTCTGATCTATTCTAAGTTTTTAAAGCTTAGAGGATCATCATTCAAATTAGGGTAGGCAAACTACTTTTTGCAGTCTGTAGATTTAAATGTTAGATTTATGAAGAAGAAACATTCATGGATATACCCAGAATAGTGCTTACCTAAACTTTGTGGTATATATAGTGTAGCTGAGCAGGCACATTAAGTAAACTATGTCTCTCTCTCCCTCTCTCTCTCTCTCTCTCTCTCTCTCTCTCTATATATATATATATATATATATACATATATGTATATATATAGATAGATATAGGTATATAGATAGATATATGTATATTTATATTTATACATATATCTATCTATATACATAGATAGATAGACAGATATGTGTATATACCTATACCTACATCTATATATCTATATACATATCCACATTATTCTCTGCATTGATATAGAACATATGAACACACATACACATTATATATAATATTGAATATTATACATGATATAAAATAGTAAAGTTGAGATAATATTCAAATATATTAAATGTTAATAGATTTGAATACTCAATGTATTAATTTGTATAAGCACTTTGATTTTTTTTGTATTTGAAGATTTTTATTTGTTTGTGGTTTTAACTATTACTTTTTTCTTTTTCATTTTCTTTGCATGGGGCACCGCTGAGCTCACCCTGGGGGTGGGGCTGGCATGGTTTGTAGTGCTGGGAATCAAATAGTGGTCCCTGCACTTGTGTATGCTTGCCTAAGCAGGCTCTTTAGACCGCTTAGCTACCTTGTTGGCCCTGACTATTGTTATTTAAGGTAAGATTTTAATTCCTTAGCATGTTAATATGTTGAAAACTGTCCTTTTTCTTCTAAAAATCAATTCTATGCATATTTACTCAAGTAAAGTATCATAAATGAGCTCATACTTGCATAAGTAGACCACAGTAAGGTTTAGTGCACATCCCAGGGTTAGCAATAAAGCAGCACCAGAGTAGAAATTTAAAAAAAATGTGTTCTAATCTGATAGCAAATATTTACTCATGGCTAGAAACCTGTAACTTGAGTATTAAAGTATTTTTAATTCTAGCAACTAATTCTGTTCGTATATGGAAGGCAAAAGTATGAAAAACTAACTGAGATTTCAGTCTAATGTAGCTTATTTAAAAGTCTACCCAATATTCACTCTGTTTTTATTTATTTATTTATTTTGTTGTTGTTGTTTTTTATTTTAGGGAAGGGTCTACAGGGTGTTCATGGTCTCACTACTAGATCAGACTTATAGTGACCCAACTGTTCACAGTCTGCCAAGAGCTGGGATTGCAGCTGGGGCCAGCATGGCAGTCCCAGGGATCGAACTTCTGGCCCCCGGGCCTGCTTGCAGGCATTTTAATCCTCTGAGCTATTTGGCTGGCCCTCCCATATTCACTCTCTATGTAGACTTATCTTGACCTTTGTTACTCATAGACTAATAAAGCTAGCTATTGTGATTGGAAGAGAGAAGATAATAGAGGTAGTTGGAAAGAAATGGACTATTTTGCTTCCAATACAACTGTGATAGTCCTCGATGGAAAATTCGATCCAATAGGTCTTCTTTTAAGTGTGGTGGAAAATAAATCAGAAAATTCAGTATATTCAGATTGGTTTGCTTTATATAGATTTTAAATAATCTAATGCTCCAGAATATCATTATAATAAATTACATTAAATTTTTTTCTGCTATATTCTGAAGTCACTGGGTGGAGAGAAATGAATAGCTCAGTTTGGACTTAAACCATGAAATCTCTAACAGATTCTCAAAAGCTATCAATATTTGTTGATGCCTTCAGAGAAATAGTGGCAAAAGGAGATGCACACTCAGCACATATAATATTGAATATTGTACATGATATAACATAGTAAAATTGAGATTATATTCAAATATATTACATTTTAATAGATTTGAATACTCAGTGCATTAATTTGTATACACACATTGATTTTTTTTGTGTATTTGAAGTTATTCTTCTGATTTTTATTTGTTTGGGATTTTAGCTACTATTAATATTCTTTTTTATTTTTCATTTTCATTTTATTTTTCTTTTAGCCAGCTTAGCTCACCCTGGGGTGGGGCTAGCATGGCTTGTAGTCCCAGGGATCAAACTGTGGTTCCTGCACTTACCTATGCTTACCTAAGCAGGCTTTTTAAACTGCTGACCTATCTCACTGGCCCTAACTATCATAATTTAAGGTAAAATTTTAATTCCTTAGCATGTTAATGTTTTGAAAACACTCATCACCACAATGTAAATTAGTAACTCTTAAAGTTCATTCTGGGACTGATAAATGTAAAATTTGTGTGATGGTCTCATAAAATTGAAGTTTAAGGGGCTGGGGAGATGGCTCAGTGGAATAAGTGCTTCCCCAGCAAGCACAAGGCCTGAGTTCAATCCCTGATTCTGCCAAAACCAAATAAATAAATAAATAATTAAATTTAATTAAGTTGAATTTAACTATTTTATATTTCATATTTTGGGTGTTCTCACAATAAATTCATACTGTGTAGTGCAGGCTGGCCTAGAACTTTCTTTATTGCCCAGACTGACCTCAAACTCACAGCAGATCCTCCTGCCGCAGTGCTGGGATTACAGGTATGTGCCATCAGGCCTGTCAGCATAAAAATTTAGAAAAGAGTTAGTGTTACAGTCTTGAACCTGAAATTTGAGGGCTAGAAATTTGGTACAGTACCTATATTGCAGCCTCCTGACAGAGTTCCATTTTGTAAAACTATAGGTTTTGCTCCTGTGGTTTGTGACTGATTAGACAAGACTGTCACATTGTAGAAGATAATATTTCTGTAAAAATCTACTAATTAATGTTAACCATATTGAGATATTTGTATTTATAACATGATCATCAGCCAGGTGCTTGGAAAAATAAAACAGGAACCATAACATAGCATAGACTAGCTGACGTATAAAATTAACTACCACAGTAGTGTAGCCTAAGATATTAACTGACGGATAAGGAAAAAAGACATAAGTTCATACATATAAATTAAAGCATAGGATTTATGACTTTTCCTTAGTGAATATGCAAATAAGGGATATTGTTTCCTAGGGGCAGTCAACATCAGGCTATATAACTGCCAGGACTGCTTTTAGATATAGCTGTGTAAGAAAGGGTGACTGCTAGATAAATAAGTTATAATAGAGAACTCCCAATCTACAAATGGCCATACATAGAATAGATGTATACTTATTTAGCCTGGGTTCTTAGATCCTATTGAATTTGTAATTTACATATCACTTAGCTTTCAAAATAAAATTAATGCTTTATGAGAATTTTTTGTTCAACTTTAGTAGCTTTTACTTTCCCATTCATTCAACCATCATTACTTTGTTTCCAGCAGTTAAAATCCTTGCTTTATCCATTAATTATTGTAATATTTTCTATAAATATTGTCATTTATATTTTATTACTATTATTATAATTATTGCTATTTTGCTATGTTTAGAAATGTCTCATAAGATATTTTAGTAATTTTGTATTTATTATTAATGTAATTAAAACCAAATATCTTTTTCATGGAGATTTTATATAATTTAATATAACAGAACAGTTTGTTTGGAAATCTAGCTGCCTCCTGCTGTTAGACAAAATTATTCTGAAACATTAAAGTTACACTCACACAAAATAGCCCTTCAATCATTCAAGCACAATAAATGCATTGAGACAGATTTGCACTTGTTTATTTGTCTTGGAAGTCAGCCAAATTACCTTGTAATACTAAATAACCGCAGATATCAATGCAAAGTAATTTAAAGTGACAACATATCAGGTAAAAGTGCATCCATAGCACTAGGTGTTACATTTGCATGCATCAGGTTCAAGAATGGCATTCCATTATGAGTGTTATTGATTTTCAGCATGAGCAAAAACATTTATAAACCAAATTATTCCACCAACTAATAAACTAACAGAGATGGCAAATTTTGTTGAGAAATAAGGCAAATGACCTTTTCTTTAATTGTCTTACAATTGTCTCTCTGCTAATTATTCCAGCCAGGTTTCCCATTTATTTTCCTCTCTGCGAGACAACTCTTGGTGCAAGAAATATTATTTTTTCAAAAGTTGCACTTAACGAGTGACTGCTTTCTTAAATATATGATCCTTACACCAAATTTGAAAATTTCAGAGGCAGAAATAATATGCAGCTCACAAAGTGTTGCACACAAAAATAGAAAACAAATTTTTAACATCAATGATTATTTAAAACCTTGCATTTTAATCAGGAATTACATTCACTTATGTATAAATATACAACTTTAGGATTCACAATTTAAAAACTTTTAAGTGAAAACAAATTTTATTTTAAATCTTAACCTTGGCTGTCTAATAATATCAAAATCCCATCAAAATGAAAATGAGACTAATATTTAAATTCTCAAAAATTTAATATTTTATTTAAAAACTTGCAATTCTATTACATGGTCCATACCTTTCTACTTAAAGATTGAATATGTGCTAAAGCTGAGGAAATAAACATCAGTTACATAAATTTCTCAATGCCAATTTTCACATATTTGCCTGAGATTTGCCTTAGGAAAATATACTTATTAACTACTCTAGGTCATTTACATGTTTTATGTTTTTTTTAATCACTACAGATGATTTGTGTGAATTTTTTCTTTACTAAATTTAAGGTGATATGTGTCCTGCAAGTACATAGAAAGCAAATACAGAACTTGTCAGTTTGTAAACAAAACTATTATTGTTATTTGGCAATACAATACATTTGGTTTTTAAAAGTTTATCTGTTATAAAATGTTAAGTACTAAAGCAAATACACAAATTCAGGGTTTTTTTTGACTTTGAATTATTTATAAATATTTTACAATGTGTATAGTTCCTACGTATTTTGTCTGACAGTGAAATGGGGGGCAGCATAGTTATACCTAATTAAAACATTCTAAAAATACATATAGAGAAAAATTGTTTGGTGGTATTAATTTTCTTATAGCAAATTATAATAGAATTTTGGCCACCTTTGTGATATTTTCATAATGTTTATAAATAAAATCTACACAAGCTATACATTTGCTATTAAACTATTCTTAATGTTTAACGATCTAGTCATAAATGGAGTGGTGAAATATTACCATACATATAACATTGTCATTTTTGAAAGATATATGCATATTTCAAAAGTTTCACTTAATGAGTGACTGCTTTCTTAAATAAATGACCCTAATGCTAAATTTGAAAATTTCAGAGGCAGAAATAATATGCAGCTTGAAAAGTGTTGCACACAAAATTTTTGTATGTCTTCATGTATTTCAGTGTGCATGTTTATATTACAGATTTTATGTTTGTCTTTTGTCTCTTGTCTTTTCATACTACTGTAATTTTCTTAGTGTTTTTCTTTTGGACATGTCAGAAAATTATCTCTATTTTGTGAAAAGTTAATCATCCAAATTCCTTTTCTTGAATTAAGCATTAATAGTAAATTCAATCTGAATTCAAATATTTTTATTAAAGGCTTATTAATAATTTAATTTGATTTTAATTAAACAGTATTTTAGCAGCATTTACATGGAGAGAAAATTGAATTTACAGTACAGTGTTCTCACACTTCTTGCTTATGGCATTCATGTTATCTACAGTAACATGACATTATATTCATTTATTATAATAAAGAAAATTGATATTAATAACTGATGTGAACAGTTTTTAATAACATTTACTACTTGAGTTTTGCAGTTTTAGCAGTTTGACAAATGTGTGATATATAACCAATATTTTAACAATGTACAGAGAAATTTTTTCACCCTAAAATTCCTTGTGTTTTACTCAGTATCCTTTTTTCATTCAGTTCTGTTAACTTTGATGTTTTTATTATCTGTATTCTTTTTTTGCTTTGGAACTGTTTTGTAGCCAATATCTTACAAGATGTAGTTCACCATTTCTGATAGAGCCTTTACACTTAACAATATTGACTAAAGTTGTTTAGATTTCTTTTCATGGCTTGCAAGCTCATTAATGTTTATCTATTGGCTTTAATCCACTTATTCTGTCTATCTATTGACTGGCTCTGTCACAGTCTATCCACCTATCAATTGAAAAGACTCTGAGAAACTATCTTTTTTACAATTATGTATAAAAGTAATATAAATATCTTCTGGTTTTTTGTAGACTTAAGTCTTCATTTTTGCAACTAGGTGTATAATTACTGGAACACTTAGTAATACTAATTTAAGTTCTACAATATGCTGATGAATTTTCCCGAAGTGACTATTTTATTTTGTTTTCTCAAGACAATAAAAGAAAAATTATATTAACTGGAACCTCAGCATTCCCTCGCACTCACATTGTGGGCTTGAATCATCAGCAGAGATGTATGTAGTCTTATATTATTGTTCTTGTCATTAGCAGTTCCCAATAATTTTGAGCATCTCCTGTGCTTATTTGCTTCCTGTGTATAGTACTTGATAAATTATCTGCTCAGATATTTTGTATTCAATTTTAATTGCATTTGTTTCTTATTGAATTTTAGTGTCCTTGTTACATTTTAGATAAAAGAGCTTTATCCAATAATTGATAAAATAAATTGTTTTGCAATTACTTTCTCCCAGAAGGGCTCTATGTCCCTTTCCAAACAAAATCTTACAGAGAAGAGTTATATTATTTGAATCAAGTCCACATACAAGTATTTGTATGAATCTTGCTTTTGGCACTGTGCCTACACTGATAAGTACAAACTGTCTTCTAGATTTGCTCCCACATCATCTCCTAATGAAACTACAAAGCTATGCAAAGAAAATTAATCAAGGACAATTAGTGTAGAAAACACAGGTACATACTGCCAAGCCTGAAGAATATACTTTGTAAGCTTATCATGAGAAACATTTTAGTTAAACCTCATTCTACTTTCTTGCAACTGTAGTCTTTACACTTACCAATTCCGATTTAACTACATTGCAATAGTCTACAGAGTCATTCTTCCTTCCCAAGTACATACCTTATCCCATTCTTGCCTCTCACAGAAGTATAGAATTATCCACATGATAATTACTAAACTGACCCATGTTAAAAGGGACACTGCATGATTTTGAATATAGAGAAAGGTGACAAAAATCCATCATGAGAAAAAATAAAATAGCACATTGTTGTTCAGATGGAAGATATTGCATAGAGCTGGTAAAAGTAAATGCCCCCTTTCATCTTATTCTTTTAAATGTATATCATCTCTAATGGCATCTATTATTATTATACTCTCTTTAAAATAAATTAAAAACATAAAAACTAAAAAAGACAAGGAAAACGTTAAGATTTATTGAAGGAAATAGTTAATATTTAATTCTTTGATCAGTCTTGCATGCCTAAATCTGGTAATCTGAGCAACAAATCTGTTGATAACAATATGCAATATAACAACTATTGTTAATATATTCTTGTTTAGAAATTCTGCATCATTTATATTGTGTTATGGTGCTTTGCTTTAGTCTTTGTTCTTGTTATTTGCTTTTTTCCCCCTGAACATTTCAAAAATAGCATAGTTCGGGTCTTATTAGGCATACCAGCGAGTATTAATTAAGAAAACAGAACTGCTGTAAACCACAGACATTAAGTTACATGTAGGTGTTGGGCCTCATACAATTACTGAAGGAAAATGAGAAATAAAGTTCCAAAAGAAAGTGAAGGGGATAGGAGGCATCACCAACAAGTTAGTCAGAAAAGCAGGGCACATCCAGAGGTTAGCTGAGATCTGGTGTGGCAACTGATAGAGTTGTTAATAGAAGACATTTTCCAATCCAAAATTGCACTCCACCTGTTGGGGTGTGACACACACTGTCAAAAACTGGGAGAAGTGAAAGCAATGCTGAGAAGAGCAAGGACATGCTCCGCCCCACCTTCAGAGCTTGCATTTGCTGCCACTGTTGATGCAGTTTTGCTTCTCAGACTTACACAAGAGCTTCTTTAAGGCTCTCATCACCTTGTACCTTAAGAACATCTTACCAAGTGTATTTTCAGTTCAATCCAGTGCATAACAGGAAGATCTAGAGCAAAAAGGGATAAACGCATTTTAAGGGAAAAAATGTAAATTTTGACAGTATAAAGTGAAGCCAAACAGGTAAAATAAAAGGATAACTACAAAAATTTGATTAGAAAAATTGAGAAACTGGTGCTGTGTCTACATGACTTTTTCAGATACTGTGGGAAGATGCTTGAAGAAGAGTGTGTAGCGCAAGCATGATCTCGCTGAGGAATCTATTAAGTATCCAGTTGCAAAAGTCACACTAATATTTAGGCAAGAGAAGCCTGCAATTCGAGAGAGAGAGAGAGAGTTCAGAGGCTTAGAAAACATTCATCAGAATTATTAGTATGTGTATAGACAAGAGAACAGAAAAAAGTGCCTACTTCTGTAAGTATACGTAGCATGACCCGGGAGCGGTTTAGCAACACAGAGGCTGAGAGAGCTGAAAGATCCAGCTAGAAGCAGCCAAGCAGTGATTTAGAGTAAACCGGGGAGTACTGTCCTGGTAGAAAGTTGATGAATGGTTGACAAAGGCCATAGTGAATTTGTCTGATGAAAAGCAGGATGAAAGGAAAAAAATTACGAGTAGAAATTTAAATGAAATAATAGTTGGAATTTGTGTGTGATAATGTTATGTTTGGAATATAGCAGAATGAGTATTTCAGTTACTTTTCTCTCATTTCTGGGACAGATACCCGACACCCAAAATGAAGGAAGGAAAGGTTTGCTTAGCTCACAGTTATGAGAAGTTTCAGTCCATACACAGCTGGCTCCAAGGCAGAGGGGCCCATGGCAGAGAGAAGCAGTTCATGGTGGTGGCAAAGAGCAAGAGCAAATGGGAGGAGTACTGGCAACAAGGAAAACATAGAGGAAGTCTGTCTCCCCTAAATTGTATTCAGGCTATGTGCTCCAGGCTGGGTGTAGTACTCACACCCATAATCCCAGCAGTACTAAAACCCAGAATCTGAGGGCTGGCCAAACAGCTCAGTGGATTAAAGCACCTACAAGGAGGCACAGGGGTCGGAGGCTTGTTCCCCTGGCGTGCAGTGCTGGGCCTGTCCCTGGGGCCTGCTGAGACAGCAATTGAGACCAGCATGGTGGTGATAGTCTGTAATCCCAGCTCTTGGGGGGCTGTAAGCAGGCAGGTCACTACTTATATGAGTGAGACCATGAACACCCTGTAGACCCTTCCCTAAAATATAAAAAAAAAAACATAATCTGAGTGGATTGTGAGATAATCTCAAACTCTACAAGTCCCGCCCCATAATTTCATGAGGACTACTAGACACTAATCATAACAATGATGTTATTAATAATAGATGGATGCTAAAATAATTATAAATAAATGCCAGTATCAAATTTTGTGTACAAAGGAAGGAAAATATATCAGGTAACGTATCTAAATGAAGGACACATAAATGGTAAAGTGAAGGCCAAGAAGGAAGAGCTAGCTGTCAGTTGTGTGATATGTTTTGTATTCATAGAAAAATAAAACTGATGCTGACTGTTGCTATTTTGATAGCAATATCAAAATAATTGTTAGCATTTATTAAAATATGTTCTTTAATTTTACACAGACATTCTCAACTGTACATGTGCAAGCTCAGTGCTGTCAAAGTGATTTAACAGCCCCGTCTTGGTAAATTAGCATACAATTCAAGAGATGGGCACTACTATTCAGGGACATTGAAAGGTAAGTAAGATATTAGGAAAGCAAAATGAAGAATAAAGAAATGAAACTATGAAGATGAGAAAGTATACTATCCTTGGATTCTGCACATAAAATACACTGAAATTTCTGGAACTTAAACAGTTCAGGTAGAACAACGCAACCATGTTTTCTGCTTCTCTCGGAGTCATTTGATATCACTGCGACACATGCAGTTGGCTGTGAGGCTGTTGTATAACAGCGATTTGATGTACTGGAGAGCAGCCTCAGTGAGGGCAATTAGTGGTCTCTTCTGAGATGAGACCTAGAAAGTCTGAGACTTTTCCACGTGGTCCCTTCCATGTGCGATCAGCCTTATTCTGTGGTATTTAAAGTTAGACTTCTAAGAAAGGTTAGGAGATCAAGCTGAGTAGCTTGCTATGACTTAATTTTGGCTCTTACTCTATGCTACTTTTTACATAATCCAGTGCTGAATAATCAGTAAAGCTGGCCCAGGTCCAGTGTGATAGGAAGTAGACTCAGGAATTCAAAAAGAAAGCCTACTTACATTTTCCAGATGTTTAAAAACATAATTTTTCACTTTTAAAATAGACTTACTCCTTGGATTGTCTCCAAAGGTCTCATCCAGCTCTGGTGCCAGATAAAGCACAGGTTTGTTGATCCACATTCAGCCTGTTGGGGTGACCTCCCCTAAGTATGGTTTGTAGGTCATCAGTTTCCACCAAGACTTGTTTCCTGATGGTAATGCTTCCATACCTAGCACCACTCTATGACTCTCACTTCTATTCTACTACGACATGTCTGATCATTACAACTCAATGTTCCTCTCAGCTTACTTCTTGCACATACAAGTTTAAAATCCAAATTCTATCCCTCAAGGAGGTACAATAGATATTCTGAAAGGGAAATAAATTTACTCAAAAGGAAAAAACAACTGGGATGGGGGAAAAGTATATATATATATATATATATATATATATATATATATATATAATTGTACTATTAATTTCTATTAGTTCCTTGAAAGGAACAGTTAGTGTTTATATTGTTTGATAATCTCACATGCCTATATGTGTTACTCTGAGCAACTACGTTGAAGATAATGATACACAATATAATAATCATTGTTAATTTTCATTCTTCTTGTTTAGAAATTCTGTATTGTTTTTATTTTCTTTAAAATTAAAAGTAAATGGTTGAGGATTTACTTTAGTGTGAGGGCTCTAGGTTCAATCTCTAGTACCCAGAGAAAAAGAAAAGAGTTAGGAAATACAATCTGCCCATCTATTTCTCTACTGCACATGCTGATGTGGTGATTTGGGAATACTGTAAAAGCAATGTGTCCAATAGAGAAATTCAATGTATTCTACTCTATACAGGATTCCTATTTGTATGGTTACAGTTTAAAGAAATAGTCCTAATTTCCTATTTAGTTTATTTTTTCTCTCTCCAAAGGATGCATTTTAAGAGCCTTTCATTTTTCTTTTGCCCATGTTGTCAGGATTTATCCACCAGTTTTTCCTGTGTGCAGGGCCAGTTTATTTTCTGCGTGAATACCATCTCTTGTTTGGAGGGGGAGGGGGAGTGGGAGGGGATGGGGAGGGAGAGGGGGAGGGAGAGAAAACCTCAACAGGCAGGTCATCTGAGGTAATCCGCATCTACAGCTTGCACCTTCAACTTGGATAAAGAAAATGAGGAGGAAGAGGGGGAGGAGGAGGAGGAGGAAGAGGTGGAGGAGAAGGAGGAGGAGGAGGAAGA
>NDGM011116358.1:0-10066 GCA_002564305.1 Octomys mimax
CTTTGCTTAGCTTAGCTTGTTCTAAGTAGGTGCTTTAGACCACTGAGCCATCTCACCCGCCCTACTTTTGCTTTTTAAATTAACTTCCCAAAACTAGGTCCAGGACAATTTGAATTATGAAAAAGAAGATGAAAGATACTTAGCCTAAAGAGAAACCAATGATTGTTACTGATTTATTTTTATGTATTTGGTACTGTCTCACTACATACACTCATAGTGATCCATTTTAGTCTCCCCAGCACAGGGATTATAGGTGTGTTCTACCATGCCCAGTCTCGGCAGCAGACTCAATATGCCCAGGGGTGGGGCTGGCAGCAGAAAAAGAGCAATTTTAAGAAAAAGAATTTGCATCTCATCCAAGAAAGTACAGAAAAGAAAGCAATGTAACTTGTTCCCTTATAACAAACTGAGGTTTTATATTGAACCTTTAGTCTAATTCCCAAGTAAACTCAAATCTAGTTTATTTTAGTATCTGCTACCATTATTCATTTTATAAATTGGGAACCAAAAGGAGTACTATCAGTAATAAGCCGTTAACATCTAGAAACAACATTGGAGGGGCTGAAGATATACCTCAGTGGCACAAGTGCCTGCTGGGCAAGCACAAGGTCCTGAGTTCAATTCCAAAAACAAAAAACATTGGATGTTTTCCTTGCCTGAAGTCAAGAAAAGTAAACAAAAGAGAGGAATACAGTAGTTTTTAAAATACAGAGAATTCCTATGAGAGGGATTAAGCAAAAGTGGTATAGATAGTGTCCTCACAACCTTTTTTGTGGTGTCCTTTTCGGGGGTCTTTTTTTTTCTTTCTGACATTAATATCAACATGCTGTGGAAAGATTGAAGGCCTTGAAATCCAGCCTAAGTTTGAAATTACATGTACTGCTTGTTAGCTATGTGATCATAGGAAGTCAGTTAATTTCTTAAAGCTTCAGTTTCTTTACCTTTAAAAAATAAAATTGTAAATTGTATGAAGGTAAAGTTATATGTAAGCTACCAAGAGTATAGTTTAGAAAGATGAAGAGATGTTGGAGATAGATAGTAGTTGTAGTTGTACAATATACATGTGCTTAAAGTAAATGCATTGAACTGTATCCCCAAAAAGGTATGAAATGGCAAATTTATCTTTTATTTTATAGAAAAAAGGTAAAATAAAATTTCATAACAATAATAGGAAGAATAACACTAGTTATGCATTATATGTTATCTTTAAAGTAGTTGCTCAGGGTACAAGATATGGGCATAAAAATTTCTCCAAACAATATTAGCACAAACCTTTCTTTTTACCTACCTAAGAGACACTAATCTGAGTTATATTTTTTCCCCTTTTCCCTACTATCCTTTCCCCTTTCACACTTCAGAGTTTCTTTTTCCTTTTGAACAATGTCTTCCCATTTCACAATATCCAATGTACACTTTAGACCTTATTTACTCTTTCAGTTTTTCATACCAGGGAAACAATACAATGTTTACACATGTGAATCTGATTTATTTCACTTATGAATGTGGTGTCAAGTTGCATCCATTTACCTATGAAGCTCTCAAGTTCATCACTCTTTGTGGCTAAGTAATACTCCATTGTATAAAAAGACCACCTTTTTTATCCATTCCTCAGTTGATGGGCATTGGGGTTGTTTTCAAGATATAGCTATTACAAATTGTGCTGCTATAAACACAGGTGCACATACATTGCTGTGGTGTGATATTTTAAATTCTTCTGGAAAGATATGCAGGGAATTACTGGGTCAAAGGGGACCTTCAATCCTAGTTTTTCAGTAATCTCCACCCTGATTTCCACAGTGGTTGTACCAGTCTGTACTCCTACCAACAGTGGAGAAGAGTTTCTTTTTCCCACAGCCCCTCCAGCATTTGTTATTGATTTTGTGATAATAGCTATTCTTTCTGGGGTGAGAGAGAATCTCAATGTTGTTTTAATTTGCATCTTAAATGACCAATAATGTTGAACATGTTTTCATGTGTTTATTTGCCATTTGTTCATCTGAGAAGTGTATATTCATCTGAGATGCCCATTTTTTGATTCTTTGGATTTCGGGAGTCTGATTTTTTTCAATCCTTTATATGTTTTAGATAATGATCCTTTGTCTGAGGGGCAGTAGCTAAAATTTTTTCCCACTTTGTGGGTTGTCTTTTTACTCTGTTAATAATTTATTTTACTGCGTAAAAGCTTTTTAATAAGTTGAGGTCTTATTGATTCTTTGAATTTGAAATGGTAATTTAATGTTATATATATTTTACCACAATTTCTAAATTGATTAAATTTTTATTACTTTTTTTGTGCTATAAATTGAGCCTAGAGCCTGGCACATGCAAAACACACACTCTGCCAGTAAAGACTGTAATTTTTTTAAAAGCCTATGTAGAATATAGTAGACATTTAAATATGTTACTTTTTCTCTTACCTTTAGAAACTAGTTGTTTGGTTTTTTTAATTTTCAAAAAAATAATCAGGCCTGGTACAGTGTTGTGTACCTGAAAGGCCTACCTACTTGAGAGGCAGAGGCAGGGGAAAGACTGCCTGAGTTCCAGAGTTCAAGGACTCTGGAATTTCCATCTCAAAGAAAAAAAAAAAGAGACTCAAGTTGTGATACTGGGGATTCCTCATAAAACTATCTTAAGTTGTGTTCATTACAATAACGTTTATGCCAGACATGGTGGTGAACACCTGTCATCCTAGCACTGGGGAAGCCCAGAGGCCAAGACAGGAGAATCTATGTGAATTGAAGACCAGCCTGAACTGCAGAGCCAAACTCTGTGTCAAAAGAAAGAAAAAGTTTACATTTTGATTAGCCACACTCAGATCTCATTCTTATTTGGTATTCTGCTTTTAAGATCTTGAAATAAGAACTTCCCGTTTGTGACCACAACCTTCATCTCATCTGCAACTATTAGTCTGTTTTTAACCTCATTTTGACCTTTTGAGTCCCCTAGCTTTGTTCTCCTGGGTTGGCAGACCCTTGTATTTATTTTATTGGGTTTAGTCAGCTGTTGCAGTATTGTCCTCTCAAGGCTATTCTAGGTGGTGGTTTCTCCTTCAGCCATTTGTCCAGTCTACCTTTCCAAGCTCCAGTCATCTTTTATTTTTCTCTGTTTTGATTCCTAAACATTACTGGGGGAAGTGCTCAAATAAGACCATTAGTACTTTGGGTAAGCTGTCTCATTTAATGAAGTTCTCACAGCATCCTTAAGGAGATATTATGTTACCTATTTTATAGATGGTGGAAATGACACTTGGAGATACAGAAAAGGACAGTTAGTTGATATAGAGAGATTTGGAGTTTAAATCTAGTAGGTTTGTCTGGCTGCATTCTTTTGGCCTTGTTCACAATTATTTGTTCTCATTTTCTCTCCTTTGTTTCTTACTGGCTATGTGACACACTCAATCTTTTCTGCTCTCCTTAAACCTTGAACTTAAGCTATTGTAAATAATTTAAACTACTAATTTAATGAAATAATTGAGAGCATCAGCAGCATCTCTTTCAACTTAGTTTTTTATGTACTGTCACTTATCTCCTCATTGCTAATATACATCACACTCCTCTTTGTTAGTGATTCTGTTCTCTAAGACTTTGCCTTATGACTTAGTCTTCCTCTGTTGAGGTTTCCTTTCACACTGATTCTCTTCCTTAAAAAACAGAAACTGAAAAAAATCCATTACATTTACCAATCATGTGGTAATTGGTGATCTTAGTAAGAGCCATTTCAGTGGAGTAATGAGTGTAGGGTCCAGAAGGCAGAGAGTTACGGCTGAGTAAAAGATAATGGAATTGAGGATGATCAGTGCAGACTTCTTTACTTAAAGCTTATAAAGAAAAGGTCTGGCAATCCATATGGTTGAAGGACAGGGCTGAGTTTTTGTTTGTTTTTAGAGAAGTAGGGTAGATTTAAGCATGACAGCTTTTTTTTTTCTCGAAAAAGAGGTGTGTGACAGTATGTGTATAAAACCACAAAGCAAGATACATAGGTTCAACTTCAACTGCCTTTATATACAAACTGATACCTTTTTCTCCCCTTTCTTTTGAGGTAGACTTATTTTCTGGAACAGCTTTAGGTTCACTGTAAAAATGAACAGAAGGTAGAGAGAATCCTTACACATCCCCCTCTACAAAGTGATCTGTATTTATAAGCCCAGCTGAAATGATTATTCTCTGAAACTTTTTGATTGCCTCAGCAACAAGTTTTTCTTTCATTTTTAATTTCCTGTAGCAGCACTTCTCATGGAACTTAACAGATACTCTCTTGAATTATTTGTTGTAACAGTGTGGGTTTTTTTTTGTTTTTTTTTTTTTTTTTTTTTGCTGTTACAAATGTTTACTTAACAAATGTTTAATATAAAAATGTGCATGGCCTAATTTTTAAATTGTAGTAAAATAGGCCCTCTTGACAGGGAATGTGGATCTCTGCTGGACAGCTGGCTTTTGTACTTATTTCAAGGATTCTGACATGATACTCTTTCCTAGCTAGTAGCACCATCACAGGTTCCATCACACCTGTGTCTAGCACTACTAGTTATAGGTAGCTGCTATGACTAGAATTTTAGTGAATAGAAAACAATAGGGCAAATAGGATAATTGGCGTGTACAGAAGAAGATATGTCTGGGTGAGATAAAGGAAGAATAAAAAAATCACTCTGAAGCAATTCACACTGCTCATTGGGTTTAATTGTTTAATTTTAATCTTAGAGATTCCTTTTCTAATGTTTTAAATTTATTTATCTGTTTATTTATTTGGCATAGGATCTCACTATGCAGCTTGGACTCATAGTGATCCTCCTGTCTCAGCCTCCCCAGTACAGGGATTATAGGCGTGTGCCATACCGCCTGGTTTCAGTGGCCAGCATGGTGTGCAGTTCCAGTACTGGGGATCAAACCAGGGTCCTTGCGCTTGCCAGGCAGGCACTTAGACCCTGAGGTATCTCTCCAGCCCCTAATCTTAGGAATTCTTGAGCTGTATGTGAATCTCATGAGCAGGATGGCCTCACTGTATATGCCTCCTGATTTATGGTACTAAGAAGAAATATATATAAGGAAGAACAGCTTAGTTAGTGGTGCCCTTCATAACTAAGGAGATGGATGAGCGCCCATTCCCCATAGTCCCTCCTGTGTTTGAACAAACAAAATGTGAATATGTTGGCTAGATAATAGTTCCATTATTAGTGCTATTATGTTTAACGATATAATCTCAAATACTTGAGACTCTGGCATTTTTGACTCAAAAAGCCAACTTCAAAAGTTTGGCTTTCATCTGTCTAATATGACTCATTAATTGAAAGTCTGCAACATCACAAGATCAATGGACTCTATTTTGGACCTTAAATGAGATATATACGCACAGTACCTTGGCTTCTCTGTAGTTTACACATAGGCTCATATAAATCAGTGTATTTGTAGGACTATGGGTGTATGTTTTTTGTTTATTTTACTTGTTTCTCTTTTTGAGGCAAGGTCTTGCTATGCAGTTCCAGTTAGCTTTAAACTCACTTTGTAGCCCAGGTTGACCTTGAACTTGCAATGCTGTGCTCCTGCCTCAGCCTCCCAATTGCTAGCATCACAGGACTGTGCCATCATGTCCAGCCAATGTATTTTTTAAGTACTGGTGTTTAAATTCAGGAAACACTAATCTGCATCTTCAGCTCTTTTTAAAATTTTTTATTTGAAATAGGGTGTTGCTAAGTTGTCCACGCTAACCTTGCATTTTTGGATCTTCCTGCCTTAGCCTCCTGAATAGCTGGGATTACAGGATGGCACCACCATACCTGACTCTTAATTTCTCTTTGTTTATTCTGTTTTGCAGTCTTTTGAAGATACTTTTGGGGATTTGGGGGTATAGCTCAGTGGAAGAATATTTTCCTTACATGCATGATGCCCTCACTTCAATCCCTAGCAAGATAAATAGAAAGATAGATAGCATTTTCAAAGTCACTTCAGAAATATTTTTGCTGTCCTCATGGATTTGATGTTTGCTCCTTTTTATATCTAGCATGAGTATGTCTGTGTGTGTTTTACATTTGGAAGAATATTTTTCCCTTTTTAATATGATAGTCAAATGAGATTTCTGATATTGAATGGCCAGATTGTTCTTTTGTTCTTAGAGTTAAATTAAATCACTCAGCCTACATATGAGATGTGATCTCTCTCTCTCTCTCTCTCTCTCTCTCTCTCTCTCTGTGTGTATACACTATTTAATATATATATTAAATGCTTTTAAGTTTCTAAAAAATTTATTTCAGTAAGACACACTACCAGTAATCTCCCTCAAAATACTCCTTTCTGTGTGCATACTTATCCCATCATCTTTGCCACTTTCTGAAGCAGTTCTGGAAGTCCTCTTTGGTAATTGCCATTATAAGATACTATAGAAATATAATGAGTGACCCAGGTATGGTGGTGCTCTCCTATAATCTGAGCACTTGGAAAGCTGAGGCAGGAGGATCGCCGCAGGTTGGCGGCCAGCCTGTGGTACATTGTGAGTTTAAAGCCAGCCTGTACTAGATGGCAAGACCCTGTCTCCAAAACCAAACAAACAAAGAAAACGATGCTGCCTAGTTCCATCCACTTTGGAAAAGCAGGCATATAGAAACAGTGTAATGTGTCCTCATCTACCTTATTCACTGGCTCTGGTAATATGTGACTTCTGGCTGTTCTCCAAAGACACAATGACCGTGAAAGGCAAATGCTTTTAATTGATTTGGGACATTGAGGCAGTCATGACACTGAGATTAAAGAGCCTCAAGAAGCAGGACTTCCCAAAACTGCTTCAGAAAATGGCAAGAACAATGGAATAAGCGTGTTTGAAGCAAGGTGGAGCATCTTCAGGAGAATTAACGGTGATGTGTCTTTTACTTAATGGATTTTTTTATCATACCTCATAATTCACACTTAGAGTGCAATATTAACTTTTGCAGTAACTAAAATAAAGATACTTACTGACAGTATAAGAGTATTATAAATATACTATTCGCTGCTTCAAGGAGCTTATAGCCTAGGTAAGAGACCAGACTTAAACATACAGAAATGTAAAACATTTAGATAATGTAGGGCATAAAAGAATATATGATTAATTAATTAAAAGGCAACAATGATTCTGGAATTTGTGGAGAACAAGATGACTTGCTTTTGCTCAGGTTAGTCAAGGAAAATTTTATTAGGTGTGTGGCACTGAGTTCTGAAAAGGAATACATTTTATTTGTATTTATTTATTTTTCTGTATTTGGTACAGGGTCTCACTGTGCAGCTCAGACTCGTAGTGATCCTCCTGTTTTCAGCCTCCCCAGTGCTGAGATTACAGGTGTGTGCCATCATGCCTGGTCTCCTAGGAATAAATTTTAGATGAGACATTATAATAAACTATATTGAGTTTCATAGTACTTTGTCCTTTATTTTTTTATTTTTATTTTTTGTATTTTAGGACAGGGTCTACAGGGTCTCACTGCGCAGATCAGACTCATAGTGATTCTCTTGTTTACAGCCTACCAAATGCTGAGATTATAGGCACATACCACCACACCCAGTCTCAATCACCCTCTCAGTGTGCCTCAGGGGCAGGCCTGGGGATCGAACTTCTGGCCCCTGCATCAGTGCTTTAATCCACTGAGCAATTTGCCGGCCCTATTTTTTTTCTTAAGGAAAATATCCGTATGGGAAATATTCTCTTTTAATTATATTTTGATACAATTGTCAGAGACATTTAAAAGCTTTTGACCTATCAGTTGCCTTCAATTTTCTATATCTATATTTTTTTCACAGACAACCTGATTTTCAGCTGTTAAAGGAAGGACAAAGGTATGGTTGAATCAGTATCACTTACCTTCTATATAGTATTCATGTTAATAGAAACATCAGGAGTGTCCTAGGTGATATGAGCTCTTAGACTTTCTGTACTGATACATGATAAGCGCCCTGTTCTAGCTCAGAGAAAGAAATATTTGATGTGTTCAGCTTTGTCTTTTGTGATGTTATAATGATGTATTTGATCTGTATGATTTATCGTACAGCTGTTCCTACTGTGGAAGTCTAATTGAACTTGTTGAAATATGACCCAAACAAAGCCTCTATCTCAGATGCTGTGTTTCCTTGTCAGTTAGATTGTACCAATTACATTTGTTGAAAGGTTTATATGGTCTTATTTTATCAGAGTTCGAGACATTATTGTAGCAGTTATTTAATTATTTAAAAGAACGTCTAAAGCATTAATGTAAATCCCAGGTTGTGATTTTTTTTCAAACTCTCCTCATAATATTCCTTGCCCAGCATTGGCTATCAAAATACTTCCCTTCAACTCTTAGAATAAATGTTCGTAATTATTAGTCACTACCTTAGATTCATAATATGTACCACAGTAAGACATTTATTTATTGATGCATTTTATTTATAGTTTCAATATCAAATAGGAAAAATAAAATTGCCTTAAAATTCTAAGAGAAAGTATGAAATATATGAAAGTTGAGTTGTTCTGATTTTTTAAAAATTATGCTTACTTTCTTTTTATTTGGTAATACCTTATTTGTTTAAATTCTAGCTAAAAATAAAAATGATACCTAGTACTGAAAAAGTGTGTCATCTTTTCTCCATTCCTATCCACAACCTTGCTTTTCACCTCCCTACCCCATCTTTATTATATACTTCTCCATAGCATGTTTCTTGGCCTAGTAACTTTCTCATCTCATTTTCTTTTTAAATTGTTTTGTGGTACCAGGAATTGAACTTGGGACTTTGCGCTTGCTATGCAGCTGCTTATGCTGCTGAGCTATATTCCTGGCTCTTCTGTTTTTTTAAGTTCTGATATATATGTTTGCATGAAGACTACTGCTTACCTGTCCTTAATTTGTCTCAGGTTGAAATGCCAAAGTGACTCTGCTCTTTCCTTTCACTCTTTTGTAATTCTTAATCTTGTTCAAATCTTAAATTAAACACATAGTCAAAGGGATAACTGTTGTCATTTATTGTTATCATTCTTTTGGAACTCTCAAAACTTTTTCAAACTTAAATATCTTTCATTGGAATATGTTAGCTTACCAATTTGATTTTCTGTTAGGACTTTGTTTTTCATTGTATGAAATTTTCTGTATGAGGCTCAACCAGAATTTGAAAATGTTTGCCTGTCTTTAACTTTCATACTAACAGAGTTCCTATAATGTGTTTTTTGAGAAACCAGTAATGAAATTTTCAAAAATAACCTTTAAAAAATGCTTATAGAGAGCAGTCATAGAAATAGTAGACCAAAACCAAAATAACTCTAGAATAAAATTATTAGAGTTTTGTTGTTCTTATTTTACTTTAACCATTTAAAAATAATTGGAAATTGGGCCAGCCAAATAAGTCAGTGGATTAAAGCCCCTGCTTAGGCAGACACAGGGGCCAGAAATTCGATCCCTGGACCTGTTGTGCTGGCCCCACCCCCGGGGCATGCTGAGATGGTGATTGAGACTGGGCATGTGGTGGCATGTGCCTGTGATCCCAGCATTTGGGAGGCTGTGAACAGGAGGATCACTGAGTCCAATCTACTCAGTGAGACCCTGTAGACCCTGTCCTAAAATACAACAAAACTACTAATACAAAAAAACTAATAATTGGAAATTGGTAAAAGAAAGATGAATGAAGTATATCAAATATACATTAGATATAGAAATATAGCTTTTTAATATGTATTCATATGTATGCACTTATGAATAAGAGTATGCCTAGGTAATAAAATTTCTACCTTAAAAGTTACAAATTATAAATAACCTAAGAATATTTTGCCTTCTTGTTATAGTTACTGTGTTCATTTTTTGTTTTGCAGTGGCCATTCAGGAGAAGAAGTACAATTATGCAGTAAAGCCATTAAAACATCGGATATTGATAATCTTGATCACTTTGAAAAGCAATATGAATCTAGTTCTTCTAACACTTGTAGTGATAGTAGCAGTGATAATGAACAAGACTTTGTTTCCTCTGTTCTACCAGGAAACAGACCAAATACAATGGGTAAAGGGTCACAGGTGCACAAAAAGACCATAATGAAAAAGAAAGCTGGTCAAAAAACTAACTCCACACTCGAAGAGAAAGAACAG